>NW_020769368.1:3203697-3268400 GCF_900518735.1 Pseudonaja textilis | reverse complement strand
ATAGATAGATAGATAGATAGATAGATAGATAGATAGATAGATAGATATAGATAGATAGATAGATATAGATATAGATATAGATATAGATATAGATATATATTCATATTCTGAGGTTCTCGCGGGTATTTGTATGTGGATCTTTGGTTGTTCGGGTTTTCTCCCGTGTAAGATTGGCAGTATCTAGGCAACGTTTCGATGAAGTCTCATTCATCATCTTCAGGCTTGAAGATGCCTGAAGATGATGAATGAGACTTCATTGAAATGTTGCCTAGATACTGCCAATCTTACGCAGGAGAAAACCCAAATAACCATATATACACACACACACACACACACATATATATATAAAACTATTCAATTAATCAGATCCAGTGGCAGTACCAAAAGGTGATCTCTTTCTTTCTAATCTGATATGCCCCCACCAAGAAAATGCAACATGCAAAAGTCTTTGATACTATGCTACTACAAAATAATAATTATGAATGCCTACAGTTTGATCAGAACTTTGTCTAAAGCCTTTTAATGGGTAAGAAATTCTGGTTAAAGCACATGAAGAACAATGCACTGCCTCAATAGCTTTCCTGAACACATTGAGCCAGCGTTAATTGTTTTTGTGGGAAATGATAAGTGAACCGTTAGATTTAATACCTGTTAACTAGTCTTTTAACAATAGTGACTTTAACATTTTTCTTTTCCTATAGCTATTCAGCATATTGCCTTGGAAGTATTTTCAGTGATACTTGTAATCTTGCATGACCTACTTGCTTTAGGTCATGTCACAACAATTTAATTGATTAGGGTCTGGGAATGGACTTGACCACTTTGGAATTAGAAAATTCCTCTGCTATAAATGTTCTCTTGTGTGTTCAGGATCATTGTGCTGCATGGCTCACGTTTGTGTAAACTTCAGCTTATACTCAATACTACTCTGACGTTCTTCTCTAGAACTTGGTAATGCAGTCATTCCAAAGGTGCTTTTTCAGGAGGCAACTGGACTTTCTTGTTTTTTGCTTCTCACCATCCAAGAAGCTTCTTCAGCTGCATGATGTTTTCTGAACCTTTGGGACAACTGTGACCTGGGTGACTGAGGATCTCCATAGACATTTAGCTATGCACTTTGGGGTGAACGCCCTTCAAATGATGTGGGACTGTGAATGGATTTCCAGAACAAAAATACAGATATTTTTTTTTGCAGACCATAGGAACCATTTGTGCTTCTGTTTGAGATGCAGACGACACAGACACATCCCCAACAACCTTGCACCTCTCTTCAACAGTGAAGGGACACAGGGCAGAAAACATCCTGCAGCCAAGAAGGCTCTACACACACATTTGCACTACTCAGGTGACTCTGAGGACATTAAACGAACCTCCTAGGGAGCTCAGCGATTTTCTAAAAGAATGCAAATGACCAGCTGTCTGCAAGGAATATAAATCCTTCCATTCCCTGCCATCCAGTCAGAGCTGAAAAAGCTTCTTGGATGAGAAGTGAAACGTGTTCAAAAAGAACCCAAGAAAGTTCAGTTGCCTCCTGAAAAAACACCTTTTGGACAACCATGACCTGGATGACTGAGAATCTCCATAGACATTTGGTAGTGCAGTCCTGAATTGTGGAGTTGAAAGAGACCTAAGAGATCACCAAATTGAATTCCCTGCACACTGCAGCATTCACTACCTCATTCCCGCTATAGAACTATCCAGCCTTTTTTGTTTGTTTGTTTTGAAAACTTCCAGAAAAGGGAAGATTGGTTGTTCCTCCTGTCAAGATGTTTTCTTTTATATCTTTGAATATAAAATATTTCATCCCATTAATTCTAGTCTTTACTAAAAGCAAGTGAGAATAAGTCAGAGCCCTCTACAATGTGACAATAGCTATCACATCTCTTTTCAAACTTCTCCTCTACTAATCTTATCTAGATCTTTTAACCATCCCTAGAATAGAATAGAATAGAATAGAATAGAATAGAATAGAATAGAATAGAATAGAATAGAATAGAATACTTTATTGGCCAAGTGTGATTGGACACACAAGGAATTTGTCTTGGTGCAAATGCTCTCAGTATACATAAAAGAAAAGATACATTTGTTAAGAATCAAGAATCATAAGTACAACACTTAATGATAGTCATAGGGTACAATCAACAATCAAATCATACCAGGAAACAGTCAAGTGGGAGGGGATGGGTGATAAAGAGTGGTGAGAAGATTAACAGTAATAGTAGTGTATACTTTGTAAATAGTTGAACAGTGTTGAGGGAATTATTTTATTATTGTAGGACTTGATTTCCAATCTTTTCAACATCTTGGTAGCCCTTCTCTGGACTAGCTCCAGTTTATCAATATCTTTTAAACTGAGCTGAAAAGGACTGAACATGATACTCCAGATGAGGCTTAAGGCGGGATAATTACTTTTGTATCATCTGATATCTGTTTTCTCTTGATGCTCCTCAAGATATCACTCGCTCTTTTTTTTTTCTTCAGCTGCATTACACTGCTGGGACATATTGAGCTTGTGATCTACTAATACAGTCAAGTTCTTATATGTGCTGCTCTTGAGCAAGCTTTTCCCCATCCTGTATATATTTTTGTTTGTCTTACTTATTATGTTTCTGCATATTAAATTCCTTTGTTTGTTTCTACCCACTGTTCCAGTCTTAAGGTTTTTTTCTCCTCCTCTCCTCCCAATTGGCAGCCATTTTAGATATAATGTATCATTATCATCCTCTTTAACAACCCCATAATCCCTTGCAGGATGAAATCTGGGCAACTGAATGGAGATGAGTGTTTACTGGCCCTTCCTGTTGCCAGTGAGGAGTTGTTGTTTTTTACAACCGATATATTCTCAGTGTGCCCAGAGAGAAATATCCGCCTCTATCTAGAATTGAACTCACAGCCTCCTGATTGTGAGGTGAGAGCTCCACCTCTAGGCCACTGCACCACTCATTTATCTAATATATCCTGCCTTGATATCTGCTGCAAATTACCCATTGTTCACTCAATAATCTTGAGCAATTTGGGAAACTGCCCCGAGGCACGTTGATTCTACCATTTTTCATGGTGGCAGTGAAGATCTTTTCTTGGAATGCAGCATATCAACATTTCCCCCCACAATATGTAGTGTTTTTCATCAATGCCTAGCGGTTCTGCTTTCACCTCACCTGTCAACATGGCATTGTTCAAACAGCCTGCTACATCATCCGCATGGCTTTTGACAATTTTGAGACAAGTAGAGGGTACTGGGGTGAGCAATCTGCTTTCAACGAGTGCAGCAGTGGTTTTCTCCAGTGCACAGCACTCTTTTTTAAGAAAATTCCTTACAGTGGATTTATGAAATTGGCATCAGAAAAAGTAACAATGGCCTGCAGATCCCTGCTGTTGTTAGTGACCTAACAAGAGTATTGTATGTCTTTCTGTTGGGTTGATTATGTGTTGGATCACCACACATGTCCTTCAGGGTAGACCTGATTAGGAAACTGACCCCATGGGAAGATTAGAGCTGTTCTTTCTTGAGATAGGCAAGACAGAACAATAACATCTTGCAAGCCTGATTGTGCTTAACTGCTCTTATATCGAAGACGAGCCTGCTCAAGTCTCTTCTAAATACTCTTGTTGCCCAAGACATAAGGAATTTTTCAGGCCCCTTTTATAATAGTTCTTGCCCATTTTCTTCAGGGTCATCTTCCTAATGTACTCCACAGTGTTATTGTTTTTTCTCTCCTCATGCAGTATTCGACTGACCATAGATCGAGGGAGGCCAAATTCTTTCACAATGGTTTTATGGTTCTTTCCAGCTCATGAGCATTAGCAATCATACATTCATAGACAAGCAGACGGAGTAAATTTTGGCTTAGGGTGTGGTATGACAGTACATTGTTTTATATTTGGTTTGAATGAAATGTGTTAATGGAAATAAGGTTCTGAAAATTTAATTACCTGTGGGATTTGACTCTGCAGCAAAATACAAAATTTTAAATTAAAATAAAACCACCAAAGCAGTTAGCGTCAACGATGCACAGATGTTTCTGCAGTGTCCCGGGTCTTCCTTTGAAAACTGAAATAGAATCTTAGTGTGATGAGCTTCAACTCTCATCTCTTTTTTTACCACACCACTATTCCCCATTCTAATACTGGCATTTGACCGTACCAGTAATATATTTAGTAAGCACCTGTGTAATTTCGGAAATGTGTTCTTTCACTGTTAAGAAACTGTGTTATTCATTCATGTGCTGATATGCATAAATAAGAAACAGATACAGGTATTTTCTAGAAGCCTAATTAAAAAACGATTACCTCCTATTCGTGAAAATGTCTATATTCTGATTTAACTTGGCTGCAGAGAATTTTGCTGAGAACGCATTGAGGTCAAATGTACTGATTCCATAATACAAGGAATTGAAAAGATACCAAGAGAGGAAAAATCTATCAGATAAATTCCAAAGAACGTCCAAATTGCTTCTTTCTTCATAATCATTATTCTTCTGTTTTTGTTTGCAGCCCACTCCCTATGGTATTATTGAAAAGAAGCCTGTGATATATCCAGTAAGTTGTCTTCTTAATATTCTGTGTAGCATCTGTTTACGTATTTTCGTATTCTGATTATTGTTTTTTCATTTATCAGGGAGACAGGATGGAGGAAAAAGGAATTCCCCCACCACCACATGGAACTGCAACAGATTTACCATTTTGTGAGGACTGAGAGACTCTTAAGACCTGCAAAATGAAAACACTTACTTTATTGTTTCCTATATAAATGAGTATATAATTCAATAAGAAACTGAATGATTTTGGCTAATGTGCGTATATGTGGGATGCAATGCTATGCTGGGATGGTCTCTAAAGGTAGTCACTAATTGTGTATAAATACTGAATCCAACAACGAAGTATTTTGGTTATTGATAGGCCTTAGAAACATACAACATAGAAGCAACATTAAAATATAAATAAAATGAAATAAAAGATGTGCATAATAGCCAAAGAAGATAAACTTTCTTCGTTCAGATAAACCACTTTGAACCCTGAAGCTATTCACTTTAAAGTTTCAGTGAGGAGACCATCATAAATATATCCAGAACAAATAAACAAGAGGATTAGTGCTTACTGCTTTACTTGGAGAAAAGTAAATTGAATTAATTATAGTAAGGGCCTGTTGACTTTTGATGGCTGTTAATCAGATTTGACATTGAAAGAGTGCCATCAGCTAAAAAAAATGATTGGGATAAAAATAAATTAAGGTCTGGGTATTGTACCAGAGAAGAAACCTCTAAGAGAAAGTCAGTACTCTAAACAAATCCTTACCAAAGCACCAAGCCATTTGCAGACAAGCAAACTCAAGCTGAGATTCAACCAGAGGAAAAAATGGTCAAGAAACCCAAGCATTGAGGTACATTTATGAAAGGAAAGTCACTGATACAACAAAGCATGACAAAAAGACACAAAAAAGACTTAAGCTGGATAAAAATCTTACCAATTCCCCTCATTATCTTCTGTTGTAATTACAATTGACAGTAATAATGATAGAGAGAATGGCACCGCAGAAATTAAACCTTTCAGCTAGTTACCAACTAACAGATGGTCTTTGTTTTTATGTCTGGCACAAATGAGTTGGTTGAATGTCTAACTCAAAACTCAGTTTGAATGTCCTTATTCTACCAAAAGAGAAAGAAAGGCTCTTGACTGCATGATCTTAACATGTTTATTCATTAGTAAAAACTCGATCAAAATTGGAGTTCAGTGCAAACGTTCGCGCTGTCCTCTTCCTTTTTCTTTGCTAATCATTCATTCATTCATTTAATTTATATGCCATCCAACTCCCAACAAATTTACAAAAGGTTAAAACACCTAAAAGCAAGAAAAAACATAAAAAAGAAACAAAAATGGGAATGGTAACTCACCAGATGGGGAACAAAGCAATGAGGGCTTCAATCATACTTGCCAAATGCACAGGCAAGGGTCTTCTCTCTGACGTCTCAAAGGTGCTTCTTCAAGAGGCAACTGGACTTTCTGGTTTTTCTTTGAAGAGGTTTCGCTTCTCATCCAAGACGCTTCTTCAGCTTCAGAGCTTGGATGAGAAGCAAAATGTCGTCAAAGAAACACCAGAAAGTCCAGTTGCCTTTTGAAAAAAGCACCTTTGGGACAGCCATGACCTGGATGACTGAGAATCTCCATAGACATTTCTCTCTGAAACTTGGAAATTGAGTATTTATGCTGCTTTGTATTCCTTCTGTTTCCTAAGGGAGTTTTTGTTCTTGGATACTTTGGGAGAGGTGTGTGTGTGTGTGGAGAATCTGTTCGGGCACTGGCAGGGCTTATTTGGAGTGGGATCACCCCTCCCCAATTTATCTCAGGTTATTAGAGTTCTGCCTTGGGTGGCAGTGTCATGCTCACAACCTATGTGTGAGGCCTCCAAAAGCCTGGGAAAAGATGTTATTTTCAAAATGTGATAAATAAGAGAAAATAAGTACTTTGATTTCGGTGAAGGGGTAGCTAAAAGCTGAACCCTATTTTCTGGAATGCCAAAGATTTCAACAAGACTTCCATCTCTGCAATGAGTTTTGATAGGATGGTAGCCAGGGGTGATCCTACACACCTATTTGAAAGTAAATTGCAGAAGATCTGGCTCATTTAAAAACCTTGATGTTCTTGGCAAGATGGGGAAGGGCAGGGATTAAATCAGGACGATGAAATGAAAACAATGAAGACCGACCTATTTTTGCTGGAGACCAACGGTGGACGTTATTTGTCCCTGCAGTGACTATCACTAAATGTTGTATCTTATGATTTATGAGGAATGTATTTTTACAATAATTATGATTATGATTTAACATTTATTGCTTGTATGTACATTGAGAGCTTATCCACCTGAGACAAATTCCCTGTGTGTCCAATCACACTTGGCCAATAAAAATCCTCTTCTCTTCTCTTCTCTTCTCTTCTCTTCTCTTCTCTTCTCTTCTCTTCTCTTCTCTTCTCTTCCCTTCCCTTCCCTTCCCTTCCCTTCCCTATTCCATCCCACCCCATCCTATCTTATCCTATCCTATTCTACATTTTAAATTCTATCTCAACTCCGTCTAATTTCAGGGGATGTCTGGGAATCTCCTTTCCCGAACGGGAGGGGGGAGGGAAAGGCGGAGGCTTTGGCTCTCTTAATAAAAACGGCTCTCCCGCCTTTAATTATTTATCGCTCCGCGGACATCGCTTCCTGAGGGCTTCCTGAGCGAGGCGAAAGCGGGGCGCGAGCGGGAGAACCTGGGCATGCCAACGGTAAACCGCCGAGCTCTGGAATGGCTCTACTGGCTGGTAAGGCGGTGCTGATTTTTTTGAGGGGGGGGGGGCTCTCCCGCCGCCTCCTCCCCCCCCCCACTGCCCGCCAAAAATTGGTGTTTGAGGGAGCGGGACACGGCACCTCCCTACAAAGAAATCCCGCAGCTCAAAAGCAAGGAGCGATGCGGGATCATCCCCATCAATTGGGGTGTGTGGGAACTCTCTCTCTGTCTCGGAAGAACGGGCTAGGACTTCACACACACACACAGGTTTGCCATTCACTCGACACTTTAATTTAAACGGATTCACCCAATGCGAGAGAGACCCCGTGTGGTTACCCCCTCAAATGTTAGGCGTTACTCTTAGCGTGTATAGCAGTCCTTGAATATACGCTCGCAACTTTTAAGAAACATACTAACCTAGTTGGAAAACAAGCAATGTAACCCATAAGTTTGGCCACTTGGGGAATGTTACTTAGAATCAGGGTCTTCTATTATTCAGGCATTGCATGTAATCTGTGCCTTTTATTGTTTGATCCCTTGCTTTCTAAATGTGTGCTTCATTGATTTCTGTACCCTATAAATGGCCTTTGACACCCCCTCTCCCCTTAATAAATGTTTTTTTTTTTTTGCTTTGCTTGAATTACTTGGTCATTTTTATTTTCTGCTGAACAAAGAAGCCCCTTTCTCTCTCCCCCTCCCTCCCCCTCTCTCCCTCTCATATTCAGGGATCAGGTTCACACTAAGGTTTTCCATGGAGGTCTCCAGGTTGTCTGAACACAACATTAGCTCAGCCTCCTGCCGTTGACATTTGACCAACTCTCCAATTATAATGATACTGGCATTTCTCATCCCCTTTTTAATCTCAATAACTGGATGTCTATAGAGGAGCTGTATCAAGAGTTTACAGAGGTGTCAAACTACAGTATAAATCAGAAGCTGAGATTGTACAGAATAGATGACTAACCCACTTTAGGTCATGGCTTCTTGCCTTTCTGCCTTTCTCTCCCAACTTTAATCAAAGATTAGGCTTTAGTTAAGTCTAAACAAATACAGGCTTTCATTTAGTCCTTTATAATAATGTTGTTTCCTCAAGCCATTTGCATGCCTGGCAACCGCCTGGAGAAGACGCTGTGGTTTACTTGGCAACGTTTTTAGAAATGGGCTTGCTGGTTTCTCCTTAGGGCTGAGAGAATGAAGATCACCCAGTTGGCTTCCTGCTTGAAATAACACTAGCACTGTCTCTGTTTCTTTAGGGTGGGCACATTTTATGTCTGTGTTTATCAGTAAATTTCTGGAGGATTTGAAATTTAATCCACACATTTTTCTGAATCCCTGCTGTGCAACAGTTGCAATCATTAAAAAGCCTGTCCAATCCTTTCAAACTGAACTGTAAAAAATATAAATTCCTAGGAAAAACAGAATAAAACATTAGGTGAAGTCTTATGAGCTTTGTTCTAATTTTACCCTAAACATCTGAAATAAGCACGTACTTTTTGGCTTTCTTGTTAAACCATGTTTACCTATTATTTTAACCCTCAAAGGGATTACATTTTGGGTTTTTTTTTCTGCTTTTGATACTTGACAACTGTCTGGAGTTCCTGCCCTTTTTCTGCCAATATTTTACATATACTTTACCATTGCTGCTTTCATGGGACCGCAAGAAAAGTGAGTGGCCTAAAATCATCCAGTTGCACTCCACACCTAAGGCAGGACTAGAACTCCTAGTCTCCTGATTTCTAGACTGGTGCCTTAACCACTGGACCAGGGGTGTCAAACTCAATTTCATTGAGCACTGCATCAAGGTTGTGTTTGATCTTGGGGGGCCAGGGTGGGCATGGCCAGCTCAACTTCAATTGTGTTGGGGGCACTTGTGGGGTCCAAGTAGTCTACCAGCAAAAACGGGGTCCCAAGCTCCATTTTCACCTGCAACAGCCTCCTGCAACTCTCTGCCAGTGAAAACAGAGCTTGGGAGGGCTGACCACAGGAAAGCATGGGCTGGTCCTTCACTGTATCCAGGACAGCCCCGCAGGTGAGATCTAAGTACCCCACAGGCCAGATCTGGCCCCTGGCCTTTGAATTTGACACTCCTGCAACTAGACCAAACTGGCTCCAATTCTGGCTTGCTGGGATTTAAATTAGACCATTATGTATTGTAAACTATGCTTTATAATTTAGCAAATTAAATGCATCAAGCAAACTATGATTCACTCAAGAAAAGTGGTTAACATAAAACTTATTTGTGCACAATAATCACTGTGGTTTTGGGGTGAAGGTATTGGACTAGGATGCAGAGAATCAACTTCTGATTCATTCTCAGCTATGGAATTTCACTATATATCTTTAAGGCCAGCCATACCCTCCCAACCTAACAGGGATAAAATAGAGACCCTTGTGGAAACTCTTGTGGAACTCCTGTGGAAAAGGCAGAATTAACATTTAATAAATAGCTATAGTACATAAGCACAATCTCATATGAACCTCTTAAGTTCCTGGGTTCTTGTAGGTAAGTTGCAGATTTGATTTGGGTGGTGGAGATAAAATAAGTATAAAGAGAGGCTTGACATATCAAATGTAAATTCATATTAAGAAGGGTATTTTCTTCGTTTCTTTCACAGATTCTTCTTGCTATTGTATTGCTTTCGTGGGGCTATGTCATTTACGCAACCCGAATAGCAGCCAAGTGGCAATTGAAGGAGATGTATCCCACACAAGCCCAGAATATTTGAGATATCTCCAGAGTGGAATACCACAGAAATACAAGCACATTCTATAACACCATAAATAATAATCTGCAAAAACATGAATTCCCAACTGGAGTGGTTGAGCTGCACAAGTATTATTGAAGCTTCAGAAATGCAGATAAAGATATCAAAACAGTTGAACATCTGATATGCAGTACTATTAACATATAACTGAGAAAATATTTTTGAATACAGTTTTTAAAAAAGAATTTTATGTTTTCCACTTTACTGCTTATTTCAATATGTTTCAGAAGAGCAAGGCTAACTAGATTCAAGAAAGTTTGGTTTGGTTTTCAAGTTAAAAGTTACTCTCCTACACAATGCTTTTAATGGTACAGAACTAAATGCCTGAATAGCTATGGAAGGATTGGCAAAAAACGTATATGGTATCCAGTGAGAATTTGAACTTAAATGGATGATCAAGCTATTTGATACTATTCTGAAGAAAAATCCTCATCATACTGGTATGTTTCATTAAATATATCCATTCTACAATGTATTGTTAAAAGCCAAGGTTATCTAATTAGGGACATTTTTAAAGGACTATTTAATTTTACTTAATAAAATTTATGTAAATTAAATGTAACTTTATTTTATTTTTTGCTTCACTTTATTATATCAGTTAAAAGAATTGTTTTTTGAGTGCACTAATTGAGTCCTTGATAGCCAATCTATAATATTTTGAATTTACTTGTCTAATTTCATCTGCAGCTTCTATAAAATCCAAGGTCAGCTACTAAATCAGGAGTACTAATAGATTCAATAGAAGTGCCAATGCTACCTGCAATACATCAAAAAGTTGTCCCCAAACTACAGACCAATTAATCTGTAAGTATAATCAGTCAGTTGTATATCAAACACCTGTGTCAGGGCAACATTTTGACTTTTGGCTGGGGCATTCATTTTTATTTTCAGCCTTTATTGGACAGGAAAACTCCAAAACTCATCTAGGTTTATAACCAGCATTAATTGATCCTTGATCCACATTTAACCTGATTTTAAAACAATGTTTGGGCGTAAATTATGATCTTGATGTCAAAATAACGTGAACGCATATATTGGGGTTCACTGCAGTAGCCAAGGACACCTGCTTTAAAAAAAAATCCAAATTATAGGGGCTAGGCAAGAATGCATCCTGGCTCCATTATTGTTCTATACAGTATTAATCCATTTGATGCTTATTTAGACTATCTTCCACAAATTTTGACCATTTTATATAGGTGATGGATAATTCTAAAACTCCTGTCCTCATTTAGTAATCACAATTGGGACAGACAACTCAGTTGTTGATGTGCTTAAGATCTTACTTTGCCAATTTCCTTTGTTTTACAGACCTGCGAATGTTGCAAATGAGAGGATTGGTTACACTTTTTCATTGCTATCATAACTGAACGGTTGCTGCACAAGGCAGATGCCAGACGAGAACTACCTGTAAATCTACCTGTAGATTTAGGAAGTGGTATATGCTCTTGTTAACTCCTGTGATAACCTTTCATTGCAGATTAATGATAACGACAATACCAAAATGCTATTCACTAACAAACACAAGAGGGTAAATTATCACATGATCAGAGTTTGTTACAGGTAATCTGACCCAGAAGTATATCAGACAATGATTATTTGATAACGAAACTAAGGCAAGTCTCATTCTACTGATGTCTTCTTAGAAAACCAGGTATTCAGATATTGGAGACCTTAATTTGATTTTAATGCCTCTAGCATTAAAGAAAAATGAATGGCAGTTCAGGTTCTTCTAAGCCTTAATCAAATCAATAGTTAAGGAATGGAAGGAACAAAAGAAAAAAGAAAAAAAAGGAGAAAAAAAGAAATTCTTTAGGTTCTTCACCACCTTAATCCAATTAAAAGGTCTCAAAAATAAAAAAAATAAAAACATAAAAATGAACCAAAAGTATAGATGGAAAAAGGAAAAAATCCCAAAGAAGGGGAAAAAAAAGAAAAAGAAATTTTTTGAGGCTTTCCCTTTAAAATAAAACGCAAAAATAAAAATATTACAAAAATAAAGGCGCTTTTTTTTTAAAAAAAAAGTAGTACAGTAAAGCTGGTGAGGAGGGATAGCACAACTTAAAAAAAATAAAAAGAGCACACTGCACTTTATTTAATCATCCAAGGCTCTTATTATAATTCTCTTCTCCACAAACTTCAAAACCAAGCTTCAATTGTTGATAGAAATCCAGAAGAACACCTGCAATAACACTCTCCTGTGCTCTTCCCTCTATCTTATCACATTGCAATGTCCTTGAAAGGGAGTCTCTGATCTTTCTTTCTCAGCTTTCACAGCTTGTCTTAAGATATTTTGAAGCCTCTAGTTGGCAGTGTTACAAAGTTTCTTCTCAAAGTTTCTTCTCACTTTCCCCCTCCTTTCCCAGGCAAAACTTTCACCGTCTCTTCAGGACGGTTTAGGTACGTTGGGACCGTCCAGAGGCAAAGATATCGGATGCAATCTCAGACCTCCGAGATTGCATGCAGGATCGTTGTGACGTCAGCTCTGCCCCCATTCGCTCCGCCTCTAGCATTAAATAAAAATGAATGGCAGTTCATGACTTAGTAAGAATAGTCATATGAAGTTTTTAGTTGGGGGACCTACATAGTACACTAATCTAATAAAGGCCAACCATGTCTTTGTGTATCAATTATTTTATCTGGATAAATGGAAATGTATCAGATCTTAACCCAAATGAGAAATATTAGCCTATGGGTAATTTGTGCATACATTACTTTTAACAAATCAGTTCTGGGTTTAGCTTTTAAACTGGAATAAGCATATAACAAAAATTAAACCAAATCTGATCAGGGCAAGTTTTTAAAAATCTTTGGAGAAGGTTATATCATGATATGGGACTGATCTGCACTGTCATTATTTAATGAATAGACTATAAACAGAAGTAAAGCCTACACCTTTCTAATACTGAAGATATTATCCAGTCAGATAATGAAACAAACAACCAAACTCAGAAAACACCAAGCACTCCAAGGTCACATTTTAATTAATTTATTTTATAAAATGAATTATTCCTTATGCCTTACAACAAAGTTAGAAACAATAGTAAACAATAACTATTAAAAAAATGAAGGCTTTTTCATCCAGCTATATAAGGTAAACAATATGCACAAAGACACCTAAATATTGGCTAAGGTACAAAGAAAAAAAATTGTAACTAAGAGGAAAAATAAAGACTTCGGTAATACTTAACAATTGGAGCCTGCCCATTAGGGTCATAAGTAAAAAAAATGTCATCAAATGAGTAGGACTCAATTTTATGACATTTTAATTTATTAAAATTAATTTCATAAAACAAGTTATACTTTATGCATTGGAACAAAGTTCAAAGCAATAGTGAACAAGTAACAATTATTATAAAAACATTCTTCCTAACTTCCTTTACCACCATTTTGTGTCAAGAGATAGAGAGTTCTTGTGGTTGCCTCAACCATTAATTAAAAATTAAAAACTAAGGCGTTTTCATATAAAGCAAACAAGATGTATAAGGACAACTAAATGTTGGTTAAACTACAAAGCAAAAACTTGTAACTAAGAGGAAAAATAAGGTTTCCAAGAATATTTAACAAAGAATAGTACTTTAAGTTGCTTTTCTTAATTTAGTCTCCTCTTTTTCACTCCTCTTGGATCTTCTATTCTCACTGAGGAGAGACATTCATTATTCTTATGATTGGCCAGACTATCTCTGGAACCAGCAGAGGAAGTTAATGCAGATCAACCAGCATCAGCAGCACTAAAGCTGCGCAGTTGGATAGGCTGCTCTTCTTCTAAGTGCTCTTCCCATGTTATGGCAGGGTCTTCTCCATTTGGCTCCATCCAGCGCATTTTCAGGGTGACATCCACGCATTTCAGGTCCTCTTTGATACAATCCGTCCCCCTTTTCTTGGGCCTGTTGCTTCTACTTTTGCTGGTTGTGACATCTGCAACCCAGTTATGTTTGCAGAAGGGTCTTCATCAGAGCTTCCAGAAGTGTTTAAAACAGAAGATGGAGAAGCATGAATTTGCTTTAACTTAGAATAAGATGGGCCTGGCATTTCATCATCCCAGGGTGCCTGGCCCGTGTCACTTCTGAAAGCATTGCATTCAGGTACTTGGGTTTCAGTCTAATTGGGAGATGGTAATAATAGAAGAGTCAGAGTTGCTTCCTTACCTGCTAGAGCCGGACAGTCATAATTTGCATGCTCGTCATATGCATCTATATTAAATGGACATCTAGCAAAGTTGGTAAATTCATGTAAGAAGTGTTCCCTATTTTGAAATAAGAAAAGTTGTAATTCTTTAGCACATGCCTGGCTTTCTAGACCAAACTTGATTAAATTATGCATTATTATATGTTGTACAATATTGGAGAACCATGAATACCAAACAAAACTGTAAGCTCATTTTTAAACTATGGCAGCAGCCTCTGAAGGCAAGTAGGATTCCTACAGAAAATGATGTCCCTATAACCCCCACTATTGGCCCTCCCATCTATGGATCCAACGGAGGCTGGTGATGCAGATCTATGATTCAGATATATTTCTCTTTATCACATCTTGTATTAGGAATCTTTCCTTCATAAATAATTTCAGTGCTTGGGCTTCTTGGCCCTTTTTTCTTCTTGAGTCTCCGCTTGAACTTGTCTGACTGCAATGCTACCTGCCTTTCTACAGATGGCCTGGGGCTTTGATAGAGATATCTTTAGGCTTTCTCTGGTAGACAAGGTTTCCTTGCTACCTCTCTAGTACAATCCTTAGCCCTTAATGGCTTTTTTAAATCATCTTTTAGCTGATACACTCTTTCAATGTCATCAAATTTTGCTTTTTGCTTAACAGCCATCAAGAGTTAACAGGACAACCACTAGATTTAATTCAATTACAATTAATTTTTCTCCAAGCTTAATAATAACACTAACCATTAACCCTCCTGTTTATTAGTTCTGGATATTTAAAAACAATTAGTCCCTTTTAATAATTTAAACAATACAACCAAAAGACGAACAGAGGTAGATGCAAGCATTTTGTACGGACTCATTAGTATCTACATTACAACAAGGTTAAAATCAGCCTCATAGTTCTGGATATATTTACGAAGGTCTCCACACCGAAGCTTTAGTGTGAGCAGCCTCAGGGCTCAAAGTGGTTTACCTGAATGAAGAAACTAACTTCTTTGGCTATGTATTCCATTTTGTTTTATTTATCTTTTAAAGTTGTTTCTATTTTTTTAATTATGAATCTGTATCTTTAACATTTATTAAACATACAAAAAGCAGTTTTCTAAGGATTTTTTTTTTAAAGGAAGGGGAGGGGCTTCACTTCGGGTGCAGCTGGAAAAGAAACTTTCCTTCTGACGTTTTCTCAGGGTGGGCTGGATGCTCAGGCTCCCCCTGAGGGTCCTGGGAATGAGGCCGGGATGCTGCACTGGGGGGCTGCCAAGGCTTTGGACTCCATTGTCTCTCCAAGGCTTTGGACTCCATTGTCTCTTCCAGGACCTGCTTAAGGGCTTCCAGCTCTTTGCAGAGTTCCTTATTCTTTTCCCGCACCCCTTTCAGCTTTCCGTCCAAGAAACTATTGTCCCGACAGGTTTCTTTGTTGCATGTGCAATCCTCCGAGCAGGCCATTTTCTGCTTTCGGCAACCACAGTCCTTGTTTCTGCAGTGCCCTCGACAGGCGCACCTGGAAATCTTCCTCATGCCTCGGGCGATTTTGGCTGGCAGCCAGTCGTCTTCCGAGTCGACTGGTTCTGAGAACAATTCTTCGGGGCCCATTTCAGACCTCTGCTTTGCACCGGCTACCCGGCGAAGCTTTGGCCCAGAATTCTTCTTTCTCATGCCTTGGGAAATTTTGGCTGGCACCCGCTCCTCTTCCAAGTCATCTTAAAGTTGTTTCTAAGTTGTATGTTTTCTAAGACCTATCAGTAACCAAAATAAAGTACTTTGTTGTTGGATTCAGTATCTATACACGATTAGTGACTGCATTAGAGACCATCCCAGCTGGCAGTGCCTTCCCGATAACTCCACATTAGCCCAAAATCATTAAGCCTCTTATTGTCCATTTTGAATCACATCCCACTGGTGTGGAAGGCACTTCTGAGTTGAAAATATTAGCTACTGACTTCACCGTTGCCCTGGGGACAGCCAGTTGAGGGTTCCTTTCATGTCCCCAGCAGAAGCTGGAATGAAGGATGGAAGCTCACCCTATCCCACAGCAGCACTCGAATCTCCAGTGAAGGCTTGCTAACCTCCAATGCAAGCCACTGTGCTGAATTATATGTTCATTTATATAGGAAACAAGTTTTTAGTTTATCAGGTCCTGGAGTCTCTCAGTCCTCAGAGTTTAGTATTTCTCCTCCAGTAGCTTATGATGGTGATGTTGCTTCTTTTTCCTCCAGCCTACCTTCCTGATAAATGAAAAAAGTTACAATATACAAATATTAAAAAAAATATATACTAAATACTTCCATGGCTTTTTTTCCCAGAGGAAAATTTGGTATTATTTATATATAAATTATACAAGAGATATTTTTCTTAACTTAGAAATCCTTGGTATATGACAAATTGGTGTAGGGCCAACAGTGCTAGTCACAATAACTTTGTATTGCTGTAAAAACTAAAAAAAAAAAAAATTACAGGTCAAAAAAGTAAATGTCTACTTCAAACTTGCATTTGTGACATTCAATATTCAGAAATGACTAATACAGAAAACATTCTAAAGCCATTTAAGC
Organism: Pseudonaja textilis; assembly: GCF_900518735.1. The sequence goes on along the minus strand of NW_020769368.1, from coordinate 3,251,676 downwards.
AACGAAGCAACATACCCATTATTTTCAAAGAATATTTTTGTGTTCCTTTTGTAATTTGGTAGATGCTCCCGATTGAGGAAGTGGTTAAAGATGCTGGCAATGAAGCCAGCTGGTGACTTTGGACTAGCACCTCTCTCTAAGCTTTAGGAAGGAAGGCCAAACCACTTCTGAACCACCTTGCCAAAAAAAATGGCAGTCACCTTAGTCAAAACTATTTGAAGGCAAAAATTAAATGAAATAAAAAATAAGCCTAGGTTTACCTTAATCTACAATCTTAAGATTTTTCTATACAAATAGAGGTTACAGAGAATAGTAGACAACTTACTGGATATATTGTAGGCTTTGTGGGGGGGTAATATCTTGGGGAGTAGGCTGCAAATGAAAACAGAAGAATGATTATGAAGAAAGTAGTAATTTGGACATTCTTTGGAATTTATCTGATAGATTTTTCCGATCTTGGTATCTTTTCAATTCCTTATACTATGGAATCTGTACATTTGACCTCAATGTGTTCTCAGCAAAATTCTCTGCAACTATGTAAAATCAGAACACAGCCACTTTCGCAAATAGGAGGAACTCATTTTTTATTAGGCTTCTGGAAAGTTACACAGGCACTTACTAAATATATTACTGGTACGGCCAAATAGCAGTATTAGAATGGGGAATGGTGGTTCTGGTCACAACGAGATGGAAGTTAACTGAAGATCTTGCCTACTGGCAAACAAATTTTTGCAAAATTGAAGCTCATCACGCACAAAAATTCTTTCAGTTTTCAAAGGAAGACCAGATCACTGGAGAAACATCTGTACAAGATTGATGTTAAATGTTTTGTTGGTTTTATTTTAAAATTTTGTATTTGGTGCAGAGCTGGGACCAAATCAAACAATTAAAATTTTAGAACCTTATTTTCATTAACAAATTTAATTCAAACCATATATAGAATAAATGTATTGTTACACAACACTTTAAACAAAATTCACTGTTTTTTTTTGGTAGTGATTTGTTCTCTGAACTTACCATTTAGCTCCCAAACATTTTATTACCAAACTAGGTAACATCTTCAGCAGGACTTTGGGTTATGCGTCTTGTTCCACTTCTCTCTTGTGTGGTGTTATGGTCAGTACATCATGTGATTGGCTTGGCACGAAATTCAGCTGGTGAGGGGGTGGTCGGTTTCATTGTCGATTGTGAACGGTCTTGTTTCTTATAGGATCATATGCTGGTTCTAAATCAATGTGTTTGTTGATGGATCCATTTGTAGAGTAGTAGAGTTCAATGAATGGTGAATTTTTAGCATGGCTAATGATTCTGGCTTCATCCTGGTTGAAATGGGACTTTGTTCATTGTCGATGTGGCTCAAGATCAGAGACTTCTGGTTATGTCAGTTGATTGCCAGTTGGTGTTCATGAATTTTGGTTTTTAATTGTCATCCTGTTGGTCCAACATAGAAAAAGAATATTTTAAAATACTTACAAAAGCAACTATAGCACTCAGGTCATAAAGCCAGCACCAATGATCCTCCACAAAGCAGCGATTAAAAACAACCACAGCAACTGCAAAATCCCTGGCTCTTTACTGCCTATGTGACCAGAGGGGGTAAAAAACCCAAGCTGAATCATATGGGACTCCAAAAATTATTTTTTGCCATTTTTTTACAACTTTCATTTCTTTTTGGTAAAACAAATTATTATTTATGCCTTACAACAAAGTTAAAAATAGTAAACCAATAACGATTATTAAACATTACAAACTACTGTTTTCCCAAAAATAAGACCTAACTAGAAAATAAGCCCTAGCCCAATTTTTAGAATGCTCCTAAGCCCTACCCCCAAAATACAACCCAGTTAAGTTCATCAGAGATGTGGTCAGCACCGGAGGTGGTGAATGTGCAGGGGGTGGTGTCTGGTAGCAGCCACAGCCTGCACAGCACAGGTGAGTTGATTACCTGTTCAAGCAGCAAGTGGAGGCAGAGGTGGGGGGGAAAGCAGGTGATCCATATGTGCTGTGCAGGCAGGAAAGCTGAGTCAGTGGCCGGGGTGGGTGGGTGGCTTGCTTGTCTTCAAGGGCGGCACTGGCAGCAGATGGAGGTAGAGGCACAGGGGAGGCAGGTGATCCTGACACGCCATGTGGCCCGCAGGCAAGCCAAGAGATGGTGGGTGAAGTGGGCAGGCGGCTACAGGACCTTCGTCTTTGCGTCACTCCTCTTGCCTGCAGCCCATGTGGCAAATCAGGATTTCCTACCTTCCCTCCGCGCCTCTGCCTCCATCTGCTGCTTGGACAGGTAATCAAATCACCTGCACTGCATAGGCTGTGCAGCCTGAGTGCCCCAAGGGGCCACCGGGCTGCAGCGGATAGTCAGCTCCCACATGCTTGCTGCCTCTTGTGCACGGCTGGGGATGAGGTGCCCAGCTGGGCTGATCACCCTGAAACTGTTTCTCCAAAAGTAAGCCCAAATCCATCTTTTGGAGCCAAAAATAAATAAATAAATAAAGACTGGGTCTTATTTTGGGGGAAACAAAGTATAAAAACTAAGGTCTTTTCCTAACAAAAGATGGAGAGGAATTGGTAGGATTTTTATGAGACTTCATTCTTTTCCCCCCCTTTTTTATCATACCTTGTATCAGTGACTTTCCTTCATAAATACTTTCAAAACTTTGGCTTCTTGTTTTTTTCTTCTTCTTGAGTCTCCACTTGAGCTTGTCTGTCTGCATTCCTAGTGGCTTTTCCACAAATGGCCTAATGCTTTGGTAAGGATATCTTTAAAGCATTGATTTCTTTTGTAGAAGAGGTTTCTTCGTTACCTCTGTGGGTCTTCTCCTAGTAATTGCATTTTACATTTCCTTTTCCCATATATCTTTCCAGAACATCCTCTATCAGGACACCTGGAAGTTCCTGATCTGTTGCGAGATTGACTTCTTGATCTGCTGCCAAACAGGTTTCTTGATCAGTTTTTTAATCTATATCTTTCCTAAGGCTGACTTTCCATATCAGATCTGGAATATCACTTCAGAAGACTCTGCATTCTGTAATCTGGGTTTGTAGGCTGCCTGGAATACTGTGCTCCAGCCTGAGCCGTAAATTTATCTTTAAAAAAATATTCAAGGATATTTTCCCAATTATATGTTATTAGTGTTAAGTATCAGAACATTAAACCTGCATTTCTGAAGCTTCAATGTTGCTGCTGCAACTCAGCCACTCTAGTTTGGAATACATGGTTTTGCAGATTATTATTTATGGTGTTATAGAATGTGCTTGTATTTCTGTGGTATACCACTCTGGAGATATCTCAAATATTCTGGGCTTGTGTGGGATACATCTCCTTCAATTGCCACTTGGCTGCTATTCGGGTTGCGTAAATAACGTAGCCCCATGAAATCAATACAGTAGCAAGAAGCAGCTATGAAAGAAAAGAAGAAAATATCCTTCTTAATATGAATTTACATTTGATATGTCAAGTCTCTCTTTATACTTGTTTTATCCCCACCATCAAAATCAAATCTGCAGCTTACTTACAAGAACCCAGGGGCTGAAAAGGGTCATATGAGATGGATGTCTTACTAAGACCTTATGTACTGTAGTGCTACAATGTAGTAAGCATTCATTCTGCCTTTTCCACAGGAGTTCAAGAGTTTCCACGAGGGTCTCTATTTTATCCCTGTTAGGTTGGGAGGGTATGGCTGGCCTTAAAGATATATAGTGAAATTCCATAGCTGAGAATGAATCAGAAGTTGATTCTCTGCATCCTAGTCCAATACCTTCACCCCAAAACCACAGTGATTATTGTGCACAAATAAGTTTTATGTTAACCACTTTTCTTGAGTGAATCATAGTTTGCTTGATGCATTTAATTTGCTAAATTATAAAGCATAGTTTACAATACATAATGGTCTAATTTAAATCCCAGCAAGCCAGAATTGGAGCCAGTTTGGTCTAGTGGTTAAGGCATCAGTCTGGAAATCAGAAAAGTGTGAGTTCTAGTCAGTGGTGGCATTCAATTTTTTCTACTACCGGTTCTGTGTGGGTGGCTTGGTGGGCATGGCAGGGGAAGGACACTAAAATCTCCAGTCAGAGGTGGTATTTGCCGGTTCTCCGAACTGTTCAAAATTTCTGCTACCGGTTCTCCAGAACTGGTCAGAACCTGCTGAATACCACCTCTGGTTCTATTCCTGCCTAAGGCATGGAGCCAGCTGTGTGATTTTAGGCCACTCACTTTTCTCTCAGCCCCATGAAGGAAGCAGTAGAAAACTACCTATAAAATATTGACAGGAAAACTGCAGGAAGTTACCTGGAATCAAAAACTCAGGGGGTGGGGTGGGTAGTATTTCCCAGTTAGGTTTATGTTTCTTAAAACTTGTGACTATATTCATGAACTTTCAGAATACATATATAGCTTTCCATATAAATTAGGGCTTCTGAAAATTTTTGAAAGGAGGCAAATTTACAGGTAATCCTCAACTTGCAACCACAGTTGAGCCCAACATTTCTCTTGCTAAGTGAGACACTTGTTAAGTTCTACCCTATTTTTATGACCTTTCTTGCCATGGTTGTTAAGTGAGTCACAATTGTTAAGTTAGTTACATGTTTATTAAGCAAATTTGGTTTACCCATTGATTTTGCTTGTCAGAAAGTCACAAAAGAAGATCACAAAGACACTGCAACTATCATAAATGTGAGACAGTTGCCAGTTGTCTGAATTTTGATCACACGACCATGGGGATGCTGCAACAGTCATACATGTGAAAAATAGTCATTAGTTGTTTTTTTCTGTGATAGTAACTCTGAATGGTCACTAAATGTACTAATATAAGTCGAGGGCTCCCTGAAGTTGCTGAAAAAGCAAGTTCTCATCTATCAAAGAAATGGCCTTGGCTAAGAAGACGGAAAACGGGTTCTCTGAAGGTTAAAAAAAAAAAGAGGGCTAGACCGCCATGTTAAAAGTGCTAATATTACCTTTAAAAATGCTAATAAAAATAATACTAATAACATTTGAGATAACGAAATACCACGCGGGGGTCTCTCGCACTGGGCGAATCTCTTTATTAAAAAATGTCTACAATCTGGAGAGAAAGAAGAGCGACACTGGAGACAGAAGTTTGGCTTCAGCCGGCATGAGGGGAATAGTTTTCAAGGGAATGGTGCGGGAGTCCCAGGCCCCTTCCTCCAAGACAGAGAAACACGGGGAGAGCCAGTCCCCACCCCCACCCCCACCCAGGTATGGGGCCTATCTGGCACCGGTCCTTGCTTTTGAGCAGCGGATGCGGGATTGAGCCAGTAAATCGGCCTCCCGGGATTTCTTTGTAAGGAGACGCCGTGTCACGCTCCCTCAAAACAACAAAAGAAATGGCGGCGGCGTGGGGGGAAGAAGGAGACAAAGAAATCAGCATCGCCTTACCAGCGAGTAGAGCCATTCCAGAGTTCGGCAGCTTACCGTCGCCATTCCCAGCTTCTCCCGTTCGCGGCCTGCCCTCGCCTCGCTCAGGAAGTGATGTTCGCGGACTGGCAGGAAAGGGAAGGCGGGGAGAGCCATTTTTATTAAGGGAGCCAACTCTTCCCCCGCCCCCTTCCCTTCCGGGAAGTGAGATAGATTCCCAGCTGAAATTAGACGGAGGGGCGGTCTCTTCGGTTCCTGCGAACTTCAGGGACAAATAATGTCCGCCGTCGGTCTCCAGCAAAAATATGTCGCTCTTCCTTGTTTTGATTCAGCCCTCCCGATTTAATTTCTTCCCTGCCCTTCCTTGCCAAGAACCACCATGATTTTGTTAAGATAGCCGGATCCTCTGCCATTTACTTTCGAATGGGTATATGGAATCGTCCCTGGCTTCCCAAAGTAATTGCAGAGGTGGAAATCTCTTGAAATCTTTGCAAACCTGAGATTACTCGGGGGTGAGCCTCTTCCAGATAAGCCTTGGTCGTTGCCAGTGCGGGTCTCCTCAACACACCCTCTCCCCCAAAGCATCTACGGACAAAAACTCCCTTGGGGAAGCAAAAAGCAACACTTTGCAAGTTTCATCAGAGAGAAGAACCTCGCCTATGCATTTGGCAAGTGTGACTGAAGCTCTCTTCTTTTTCTTTGTCCCCCACCCCAGTTATTCCCATCTTTGCTTCTTTTTTGTGTGTGTGTTCTCATTTATGTCGTTTTCTTGCTTAGATTTGGTAAACCGCCCAAAGTTGCTGGGAATCGGAAAGCGTATACATTTACCAATAAATAGGACAGCTTCTGTACTGAGTTCCGATTTGGACCGAGTTTTTCTCATGAATCAATACGAGTTAAGAGGGTGCAGTCAAGAGCCTTTTTCCTTTGGTGTCCGTACTGACTGCTAAATTGAAAATTATGGGTTAAAAAAAGAAGATTGGGAACGTGGCCTTTTCCCTCTTGAATGCGAGGAATGTGGACCTGCCGATGGACTCCCCACCCCACACATTGCAACAGCGATAAACTTTTGAACTATAACTCCCGAGATGCTTTGGGGGCCACCGTCTTGATCGCCGAGGCTTCTGGGAGTTGAAGTCATGGAACCGTACAAGCTTTAGCTCAGTCGAGGAAGCCTATCTAACCGTTTTCATTTTAAGCCCCACCCCCTTTTCCCTTCTAACCCGGCAAGCGACTCCTCCCCCTGCCTGCCACTTGGATTGTACATCCGGTTTGGAGAGGACGGGAAAAGCAACCCAAAGCAGGAGCAGCCGCTGCCGCGGCGGCAGGAGCCTTCTCAGCACCTGTCTCCGCTTGTGCCGCCGTCCATGTGTGACCCCCGAGAGCGACGGAGCCGAGCCGCCGGCGCCAATGGCCGTCGCCGCTGGCACCAACGGTCCAAACCGGTTAGTGAGCGGCTTCTATTGGGAAAGGCAAAACTCTGCATCTTCCGGACACTTTGCCCCCACCGTTAGTTGCCTTGAGGAGGAGGGGAGAGCCGAGCGAGGTCGTCCGTTTCCGCTCCTGGCTGAGGGGCTTCATGCTCCGAGACTCGTTTTTAAACGGTCTCAGCCAACGGAACGCTCGGATCTTTCTCCACCCCGCCCCCAACCGTTCCCCCCCCCATCGATAATATATGTAAATGTACGGATAAATCGAACTCTGGGTCCCTTTGCGGCCGCTGATTGGCTGCCCGGATGCTTAAATAGCAGCCCCGCTTCTCCCGATCTTTAGTTCTTCTTCGTCCTGGGGAGGCGGAGGAGGCGGCGGCGGCTTGGAGAATCTCGGGGGCACCGCCGTTGCTTCGGCTCTTTTGGATACCAGGTGGTTCTTCTTCTGACTTAGAGGCACCGTGGCCCAGCCTTTGGCTCTTTTAGGTCCTCTTTTTGGCCCCTACTCTTAAGACTGGTACTACACCACAGGGTTGCGTTTTGAGTCCCTTACTTTGTACCAGTGATCTGTTCCATGTTGCGTGCCAAAAATGTGCATGCTCACATGCCTGCACCCATGATCCAATGTGCATGTGACTTCCCCCACCCCCTGTGCATGCAAACCCACCCCCCACATGCCATATGCAGATGTGCACTCATCTTCCATGCAGGTGTCTCCCCCCTGAGCATGCGTGGCAGATACCCAACAATCAGCATGCGTGGTTGGGGTCTTCCGGGTGACCTCACGTGCTGGCAGAAGTGGCTCTGCGTGCCACTTCTGGCACAGGTGCCATAGGTTCGCCATCATGGCTCTATACTCTTTATGTTCATGACTCATGCCAGTAATACCATTACTAACTTTGCAGATGAAACAACAGTGGTGGGACTCATCTCCGGGGGGGATAAGTCTACCTACCGAGATGAGGTGGATGGGTTGCTTTCGTGGTGTGGAGACAATAACTTGGTCCTCAACACCAATAAGACCAAGGAGCTTATAGTGGACTATAGAAGGAACAGATCAGACCTCCAGCCCTTGCTTATCAATGGAGACCGAGTGGAGCAAGTGGCCAGTTTTAATTTTCTGGGTGTTACCCTAAAAGAGGACCTGACCTGGGGTGCCCACATTGCAGCCCTGGTCAAAAGGGCCCAGCAGAGATTATACTACCTGAGACTTCTCAGAAAACAACTGAATGAAAAACTGCTGGTGACCTTCTGTTGCTGCATCAGAGAGAGTATTTTAACTTACTGATTCTTGACAAATGTATCTTTTATGTATACCGAGAGCATTTACACCAAGACAGATTCCTTGTGTGTCCAATCACACTTGGCCAATAAAGAATTCTATCATTGGTTACCCTTTCCCCTATTTGGAAGAGTTTTATAGCTCCCGCTGCCAAGAAAGTTCAAAACATTCTTAAAGATCCATCTCATCCTTTTTTTTTTTTTTTTGAACTATTACCATCTGGCAGACGATACAAGATAATAAAAACAGGGACAAATAGGCTGAAAAACAGTTTCTATCTCAGAGCGGTAACTATTTAATTCTACTGTATAGTGCAGTATTGGTGCGGTGTGGGGGGGGGTCGGTTCAATGTGTGGAGGGTGAAGGATGTGTTTATTTTTATGGTCACGGTCATGATGTGCACTGAAGATGCTGTTTGATTTCATTGTATGAGGTGCAATGACAATAAACTAAACTAAACTGTACTGTCTTCATGTATTAGAAGAGGATACACAACTTACTAATAATGACATATTTCTTTTACCAACACGAGGAAGCTCCCAGTATTATCTTACCTGAGGTAATGAGCGTGCTCCTTGCTTCAGTTTAAGGTCCAAATACTTGAACATTAGCACATTATATGGGTTATTCCCTGTAGTGTTGTGGCACTCATCGAATATCATCAGTGTGAATGTTGAAAGAGAAATATTTGTCCCCTTATTATTCAGAGAGTTCAAAAGAGTCTGGGGCGTCATGACAATAATATCATTCTGCTGAATGCAATATCGGAGGTTTTAAATTCAGTTGTATAGAATGTGAAGGATGTATTTGTGTTTTACTTTTATAGTTATAATGTACTCTGAAGATGGCATTTAATTTCATTGTACTAGGTGCAATGACAATAAAGTAAAGTAAAATTAAGATTGCCCTGACTTTAACTATTTTAGGCATCTCATACTGAGGGGAGATTCATACTGAGGGGCTCTTCTTCTGACATAAGGGCACCATGGCCTTGAAGATTACCCAGCCTTTGGCTCTTAGTAAAAGAGTTAGTAAAACATAAAAAATAAAGATAAGACAAGCCAGGCACAGGGTAGCAAGGAATCTCACTTTTGTTACCTAAGGTTAACCAGAGATTGTTGTGCCTCTTCTAAACATCAACAGTGTGGGGCCCTCTGTTCTAGGGGTGGAGAATATATCTCTAAGTGAGGAATGAAAGAACAGCCTTGCAGGAAACAAATTTAATCTGATAAATTGGTGATATTTTTACATTGTAGTTTTAAATACAAATATATAACTCATGCCAAGCTTGCATTGATTATTGTATTTCTTTTCCATTTTCAGGGCTTAATACCCCTGGCAGATTTTTTCCCAAAGGATAATTCACTCCTATCTGGCATCAACAGGCTGCATCAGACAATGCCAGAGGAAATATCTCCAGATTCGAAGTGCCCGATCTGCCTGGACATGTTTGAAAATGTGGCCTACTTGGATCGTTGCTGGCACAGATTCTGCTTCCGGTGTGTGTTGGAGTGGTCCAAAAACAAAGCAGAATGCCCACTCTGTAAACAGCCATTTCATTCCATCGTGCACAGCATGAGATCTGCAGATGACTACAAGGTGCATTCTGTGAGGCCTTCAGAAATGGAATCTTTTGCTAACCCCAATGGGAGGCGATTCCGTTACCGAACTACGTTAACAGGAGAACGTCCTGTAAGTGTTAATTCCCAGAGGTCTTCTTCTTCTCGAAGGACAATGTCTTCTCCAAATTGTGGGATCTTGTTTGAAGGGTTATCAACTCAGACAACAAGGCAGAGAGATGCAGAAATGCATCAGATGATCAGACGGCTTGCGTCAAGGCGACAAGCTAGTTTGGAAGGTAGATTTATGCGGCACATTCAAGAGCAAGAGATGATTAGCTTTCGAAAAGCTCTGTATCGTTCTGGCACACGTGTGAGAAACATTGAAGATGGAGGGCGTTATCGGGACATATCGGCTGAATTTTTCCGCAGGAATCCTGCCTGCCTTCATAGGCTGGTACCATGGCTAAAACGTGAACTTACGGTCCTGTTTGGAATTCATGGATCGCTCATTAATATAGTTCAGCGTGTAATAATGAACAATTTGATTAAGTTTGACCTGGAAAGCCAGGCATTTGCCAATGAACTACAGCCTTTCTTATTGCAAAGCACAGAGCATTTCTTACATGAATTTATAAATTTTGCCAGATGCCCATTTAATATTGAAGCGTACGACGAGCATGCAAATTATGATTGTCCGGCTCCATCACGAGAAGAAGGAAGTGCATCTGAATCTTCAATTATTACAATATCACCTGACGAAACCGAAGCCCAGGCACCTGATTGCAACGCTTTCAGAAGTGACACAGGCCAGGCACCCTGGGATGACGAAACCCCCGGCCCCTCCTATTCTAACACAGAGCAAGCGCATGCTTCTCCGCTGACTGCATTAAACACTTCGGAAAGCTCTGATGAAGAGCCCGCTGGAAATAGGGCAGAGTTGCAGATGTCACAGCAAGCAAATATAGAGGTGAACGGTGACAGTTGTGATTCATCGGACAACTGTGTAATTGTGGACTACGTCAAACCATTAGCTGAGAGAACCCCCGAGCTTGTTCAGCTGTCCTCAGACTCTGAAGTTTCAGCTGATGATGGGAAAAAGGAAGAGACGGATAAAGTGCAGCCTATCCAATTCTGCAGCTTTAGCCCGACAGATGTTAGTAGATCTGCTTCGCCATCTTCTGGATCCAGAGATGGTACTGCTAATAAGATTAATGAGTATCTCTCCAGTGAAAAAAGAAAATCAAAGAGGGGTGAAAAAGATGAGACTAAATTCAGAGGAGCATCTTCGTTGCAAAGCTTTCCTTCAAAGGAAGCCTGTTATGGATACAGTTCGTCAAAAAGAAGGAAGCCTGAATCGCACGTGCAGCATTCTGACAGAGAGCACCACAGTTCGAAAAGGAAGAGGAAGCATCGCAGTCGGGAAAAAAGGAAAAAGAAAAGAGACAGCACTAGACATAAACACAAAAAGAATAAAAGGAGATCAACCCGAGAAAAGAGTACATCCCGGTCTCTTTCTCCAAGTAGTGAAAGCACTGATCTGAGAGATTTAAGCTGGTCACGATCTCAAAGTAGAGACTATAGTGGAACGTCCAGGAGTAAAGACACCGATTATTATTTGAGAGACGATTACCCCAAAAGCAGAAAAAGAGGTGAATATGCTTTATACAATCCAAATGCAGTCAGAAGTTATGAAAGGCATAGATCAAGAAACCGGTCAAGAAGTCGATTTAGCAGTCGATCTAGCAGCCGATCAAGAAGCCGATCTAGCAGCAGATCAAGAACTTCCAGGCATCCTGAAAGAGGACGTTCTGAAAAGCCAGGTGGGAAAAGGAAATATAAAACACGTCACTTGGAGAGCAGCCAGAGAGGTTGCGAGGAAACCTCTTCTGTAAGAGAAAGTAACGCTCTAAAGAAATCCTTACCAAAGGATCAAACCATTTGTGCAAAAGCCACCAGCACTGTAGATAGAAAACCTCAAACAGAGACTCAGCACAAAAAGAAGAAGAAGCGGTCAAGAAGCCCAAGTGTGGAAATCGTTTATGAAGGTGTGTGTACATCAAAGTACGGCAAAAAGAAACCAAAAAGAATTAAGTCTACCAATCTTACCAATAATTCCTCTGCATTATCTTCTGTTGTGATTACAATTGACAGTGATAGTGATAGAGAGAATGACATTACAGAATCTAAAATTTTCAACCAGTTGCCAGCTAAGAGATCATCTTTGTTTTTACGTCTGGCACAAATGATAAATGGCAATTCTTGCCAGCTACATTCACCAGAACAAGATGTGTAATTTTTTAAAACTTTTTTTTAAGTAGATTTTTTCCTCTTAGATAGGTTAAGCCTTAGATGTAGACATAGATTTTTTTTTTAGTTTTTAATAATTACTTGTTTGCTATTGTTTTTAACTTAAAGAAAGAAAAAAATAACTTGTTTTATGAAATAAATTTTATTAAATAAATAAATAGATAAAATAAAATGTGACCTTGGGAGTCCTTTGTGCTTTCTGAGTTTGGTTTTTTTGCTTTTTTTATTATCTGACTAGGTAACATTGACAATGCTAGGAAAGTGTGGGCTCGCTCTCTTAACTATTTATTAAAAGTGGCGGTGAAGATCAATCCAGTATCATGATAAAAATCTTCCCAAACTATTTAAAAACAAACTTGCCTTAGTCAGATTTGGTTCCGTTTTTGTTACATGCTTAGTTTAAAAGCTAAACACAGGACAGCTCTGTTAAAAGTAATGTATAAGCAAATAATTATCAGTAGGCTAATATTTCTCATTTGGGTTGAGACGTGATACATTACCATTTATCCAGATTATAATGTTGACATCAGAAGGACGTGGTTGGCCTTTATTGGATTAGCATTGCACTATGTAAGTCCCCCAATTAAAAACTTCATAGGACTTATTCCTACTAAATTATAACAAGTAGATTAAGTTGGATTTTTTTTTATGCTAGAGGCCTCTTGAAGGGAAAAAGTATGTTCATGTATGCTATTTTTGTTCCTTAGCTTATGTGACAGTCTTCAAAGGCTTTAATGATTTAATCTTTTAAAACAGACCTTTTTAATAATTTAAACAATAGTCAAAAGACGAACAGGCAGTTGTATTGCATGTTGACTCATCAGTACCTACATTACAATAACACAGTTGAAAATCAGCCTCAGATATAAGATCTAGCAAGAGTGTTAATTGAGCCTATAACGTATACAAAAAAGCAACCAATGACAAGCCTTATGCCCACAGGAGGCGCAGATTGACATGAAAACAACCAATGACAAAGCTGCTTCTGCACAAATCAGGGAGGTTTTAAATGGTTAATAGCAACAGCCTCAGCAAAATGCAGGAAATGAGAGTTCCTGTGGTGTAGTAAAACTTCTATTTGGATCCGCTAGTGGCAGGGCTGCCTTATGCATGGGTCTGATGGGCACTTGCCAATGGACCCCATGAGCATAGTGGGGGCCGTATTAATCTGTGTATGCTAATCCTTCAATGCACCTTATATAAATACAGCAGCATTTATTACATTTTACTGCATTTTTAATTAATACCAACATGCAAATATATGTTTAATTTTATCGACTATTTACATTTTTATTCCTGAGAGTAGTAGTTGTAGGGGCTGCAATACATTGCTTTGCCTCGGGCCCATAATGCTGTTAAGTTGGCCCTGCCTGATGGCCTGTAGAAAGTATCTTGCAATGGCCAAAGAAGGCATTTTATGGCCATAATTTGCTGCTGCTGCTGGATTACTCAAGACTCTCTGGACCCATTTCAGAAGATGCTCCTTTATTCTGAAAGACAAACACCTATCAGTTCTGCCAATGTAATTGTCTCTGCAATTACAAATAAATCGGTAAACACAATGAGTTTTGGGGTTGATACGTTGTCCTTCCTTAATTAGGGGCAGCAGTAGCCTCTGGGTTTGATGTAATATATGAAGCTCAGCCCTAGTGAATGTTGCTTCAATTAAGGAGTTTTAATCAAGTCATCAAGCCTGCTAATTGATCCTCCTTAAAGGGCAGCTCAATAAATACCTCCTTTTTTTACTGGCAGTTGGAACTCTTGACTTTGGTTCTCTTATTTTACTATGCCTGTCAATAAAACACCTGGGATGGCCTCCCTTATGTGTGCAGAAGCAGCTTTATGTCGATCTACGCCTCCTGTGGGCGTAAGATTTGCCATTGGTTGTCTTTGTGTAATCTGCACCTCCTATGGGCATAAGGCTTGTCATTGGTTGCTTTTTTGCATATGGTGTTATAGGCTTAGTTAATGCTCTTGCTACATCTTATATTTGAGGCAAATTTTGTAACGTAGGTACTGATGAGTCACTATGAAATGCTTGCATCTATCTCTTCATCTTTTGACTATTGTTTAATCATTGTTGGATGAGGCTAGCAAAAATTTTCAAAATCAATGTTTAATAAGGAATTTTAAAACAGTTTGCAGGTTTCATCTGAATTGTTTGATACTAGGAGTTTAATTGTGTTAATAAATATGGATGCTAGTCTTTGATTATATAATATACATGGCAGCAGTTCAAGATAAGTCAAGCAGAATGAGATACACAATCAGCCTGAGAATTGATTAACTGATTAAATGACTGCAATTAGGCAACGCATGATCGTTCCATTTCCACACCCCAATCTCTCTTCCCTCTCTCCCCACATCTGCTGACAGTCTAAACCAGGGGTGTCAAACTCGATTTCATTGAGACCTTGCGGGGCTGGGTAGGTGTATCCAGCTGGATGTCACTCATTGAGGCTCTCTTTTCAGCCACGATGGCCCTCCGTTTGGGGCTGTAATGGCCTCCTGCAGCACTCTGCCAGTGAAAACGGATCTCAGGAGGGCCGCACACAGCCTCCACAAGCTCCTTTTTCGCTGGCAGAGGGTTGCAGGAGGCTGTTGTGGTCAGTGGTGGGATTCAAAAAATTTTATTACCAGTTCTGTGGTCGTAGCGTGGTGGGTGTGGCAGGGGAAGGATCTAAAATCTCCAGTCAGAGGTAACTGGTATTTGCCAGTTCTCCGAACTACTCAAAATTTCCGCTACCGGTTCTCTAGAACTGGTCAGAACCTGCTGAATACCACCTCTGGTCGTGGCCCAAAACAGAGCCCAGGAAGGCAGCCCTCCCAAGCTCCCTTTTTGCTGGCAGAGGCACCGCAGGCCAGATCCTTTGCTGTTTACAGGGCGGGCCCACAGGCCAGATCTAAGCATTCTGTGGTCCGGATCTAGCCCCTGGACCTTGAGTTTGACACCTCTGGTCTAAAAAATCCCAACCTGCCTACCTTTAAGGGAATCTTCAAGAGTGAATTCTTATAGGTTTTAGTATAAAGATTGAACTAATTATTAATAGAAAGAAATGTGTTAGCTTATTAAAATGGTTCATACTTTACCGGCATGGACATCTTTCTCCTTCCTTTCATATTCTGCTAAAATAGATGTTTCCTTATATATCATTAGCCACAATGCCTATATAAATGTTTTATTTTTTCTACATATCTGTCTTCTGATACATATGCTGTATGTCTCTCTCTACATAGATTTTTCTATGTGACGTAGTCATTTATTTCTAATGACAGGAGACTTTTTAAAAATGGAATTGCTGCTATCTATACAATAGAATAGAATAGCATAGAATAGAATTCTTTATTGGCCAGGTGTGATTTGACACACAAGGAATTTGTCTTTGGTGCATAAGCACTCAGTGTACATAAAGAAAAAAATAAAATACATTCATCAAGAATCATAAGATACAACACTAGTCATGGATTATTAATAAGCAATCAAATCATACTAGGGAACAATAAAACAATATAAATTGTACAGATACAAGCAACATGATTATAGTCATAAGTTGGAAGAGATAGGTAATAAGAAGGATGAGAAGAATGATAGTAATACAGTCTTATTCAATAATTTGACAGTGTTGTGGGAATTAGTTGTTTAGCAGAGTGATGGCATTTGGGAAAAACCTGTCCTCATGTCTAGTTGTTCCAGTGTGCAGTGCCCTATAATGTCGTTCTGAGGGTAGAAGTTGAAACAATTTATGTCCAGGATGTGAGGGGTCTGTAGATATTTTCACACCCTCTTTTTGACTCGTGCAGAATGCAGGTCCTCAGTGGAAGGCAGGTTGGTAGCAATTAATTTTTCTGCAGTTCTACAATCTTCTATTGATCGTTAAACTTAGTGTAAACACATAAGAAAAATATTCCAACAATCATAACTGATTATATTTTGATGATTCCCAGTTATATATCTCCATCTAGAACTGAGCAGATGATATTATGGAGATCCTTATTTGAAGCCTGCAAGCTAGATGGATGGGATAAATTAAAACAAGTTCAGACTGATTTCTGGTAAGAATGGCTGTGTCCTAAATGGAGGGGGTGGTTGGATGGTTCCTTCACTGGCCCTGGAGTGGAGCCACATGTTCCTTGAAACAAGAATTTATTTATTTATATTATTATTTTTATAAACCAAAGCTGTAAAATATACTCCATCCTCTTATTTCCCCTACAACAATCCTGTGAGGTGAGTTAGGTTGAAAGAGAGTGACTGGCCAATGGTCACCCAGCTGGCTTTTATGGCTGAGGCAGGATTAGAATTCACAGCCTCCCACTTTCTAGCCAGGTGTTTTAATCAGCAGGTCGCAGTGGCTGTGGTTGCAAAGGGAAGGGCCGTCTCTGGAAATGTCTTACTTTGGAATTCCTCACCTTTGGAATTCTGTCTTCTGGTGACACACCAGTAGATTTACTTGGCTAATACGAAGAAGGCTTGGGCAGTTTTGATACAGATCGAAATGGTGCTTTAAATCGTCTGGCTCCTCACTAACCAACCCCTAGAGGTACTTTCTTAGAGGCTTTCAGATCTGCCCCCATAGGATCAGGACTCCGCATTCCTAAGCTAACCCTCAGCAGATGAAGATAAGAGGCAATCAAAATTTGGCAACCAAGCAGGTCGAAATTAAAATAAAATGTTTAATTATTATGTATGTGCGAGAGAGAAGAGTAAGAATTGTGATGAACAGTTATAGGTAGCCCTCGACTTACAACAGTTCATTTAGTGACCAAAGTTAAAACAGCACTAAAAAACGTGAATGACCTTTTCCCCCACACTTATAACCAATTGCAGCCTCCCCATGGTCACCTGATCAAAATTCAGATGCTTGGCAACTGACTCACATTTATGATGGTTGCTGTTTCCCGGGGTCATGTGATCGATCCCTTTTTGCGACCTGACGAGCAGTCAATGGGGGAACCAGATGTAGTGTTTCACTTAACAACTGTGCCAAGATAGGTTGTAAATTGGGGCAATTGACGCACTTAAGAAATGCCCCACTTAGCAACAGAAACCTTGGGCTCCGTTGTGGTCGTTGAGTCGAGGACTACCTGTATTCTGGGTCACATATGGACACACCTCTTATCTGTTGAAGAGCAGCTTCTCCCCCCCCCTTTCCTCCCCCTTTTCAGTGTTTGGGAGGGAAGGGGGGGGGCGTTGAATCACGCAGGCAACCTTCGGCTTTCAGACTGTGGGGACATTAACACTCCCCCACACCTCCAATTACAGCTGACCATCCCTGGCCATCCTGACTGGAGAGCTGGGGTCCAAAATATTGGGGTGCAGCCCAGAAAGCGCTCTTAGAGCAGGGCGGGAAACAGGTCCATCTTAACATCACTATGGGCCCCAGGCAAAGCAATGACCTGGGGCCCCTACGACTACCCACAGGAATAAAAATGTAAATGGTCAATAAAATTAAGCATGTATTTATTTGATTGGCACTTCCAACAAATAAATATGTAATAAACATGTTGCTGTATCTATATGAGACAAGGTGCATTGAAGGGTTAACGTACAGAGATTAGTATGGGGCCCTTATGCTCCTGAGGCCCATGCTTTAAGACAGCCCTGGTGGGAACTGCCGCTTACAGCATCTCCCAGCTGAGGCGAGGGGAGGAACTCGCACCTGGCCATCGTTGTGACGGCCAGCCGGCCACTCTCTTTTGGCACGACAGCAGCTTAGTTCAGGGGTCTCCAACCTTGGCGACTTTTAAGACTTGTGGACTTCAACTCCCAGAATTCCTCAGCTAGATTTGCTGGCTGAGGAATTCTGGGAGTTGAAGTCCACAAGTCTTAAAAGTCGCCAAGGTTGGAGACCTCTGGCCTAGTTGATTTCTGATTCGGCCACGTTTGCCTAAAGCTGTCCGCAGCCAATTCGGAGACCAATCCAAATAAAGACAAAAGGCTCCGCTTCGTTTCCCTGCTCAACGGCGCCTCCGCCACTCGGTTTCACTTTCCTTTTCCTCCGTTTTCTCCGCTCGCGTTTCCTGCTTTTGGGAAACTTCCTTCAGTTTCGTTTCTTATTTCTAGTCGGCTGATTCTTGAAGACTCAAGTCGGTCGGAAGCGGAGGGTTTTCATTGGACGGCCTGGCCCGGCCTCGGGAGGGGACTTTATAAGCTGCTTCCCGACGGAGTAGACGATCTTTGCGGTCGGGTTTGAATGTTTTTTTTAAATGTGGTTTTTTGGTGGGCAGGGTTGAAAGAAAAGCGGAATACGAGAAGGGGGGGGGGGGGAAAGCCATTGCAAAGCCAGAGGTTTAAGAAGAACGAGGCAAAATGACCGAGATCCAACGAGAAAATTTGCTTCGCTGCAAGGACTATATAGTGAAGACTTTGAATCCCGCTTATATATTGAGCTACATGAAAACCTGGCTGTCTGACGGTAAGTAGGAATCAGCCCGGTTTTCTATCGAAGTCACGTTTTGTTCTGATGTCCCCAGCTGGACGCCCTTTAGGAATTGTAGTGTTACATAAAGCGCAGATCTACTCTGAGCATCGGGCATCCAATGCAACGTCCCGATCCGACTGGGAGAAGTGGTTTACCAGGTGCATTTTATTTGACACTTAGGATGAGGGATTTGTTTAGGGACACCCTCCGTGTCATCTAGCCCAGAATACCCGTGGCCGTTCCTGACGTTAGAAGGAGCGCATGATCTGGCGCTCTCCAGATGTTTTGGAGACTATTCGGTTCAGATGTTTGGAACGGGGGAAAACAGATACCCAAATGAAAAGCAGATGAGCTGAAAAATGCCTCCCCCCCCCCCGTGAATTATGTTATGACCAGGCGTGTCGATTAATTGGTTGACTTAAGAATCAGATCACCTGCCTGCAATGACAGGGAGAGGTTACCTGGCTGGCTAACCAGAAACTTCCTAGTGATGTTTGGAATCCGAATGAATAAGTCAAAACTCCAGCCGAAGACATCTTTTTAAGGAATCTTACTGGGTTTTGTTTTGTTTTTTAAAAATACGTCTTTCTCACACAATCTCGGCTGCTAATTAAGGCAACATAATTTAAGAGCACAGATCTACTGACATATTGATTTCACTTAAAGGCAGGGGGTCTCCAACCTTGGCAACTTTTAAAGACTTGTGGACTTTCAACTTCCAGAATTCCTCAGCCAGCCAGAGGAATGCTGAGAGTTGAAATCCACCAGCTTTGCTGGCTGAAGAATTCTGGGAGTTGAAGTCTACAAGTCATAAAGTTGCCAAGGTTGGAAACCCCTGCCTTTAAGGCGTTGGCTATGCCTTTGCAGAAGAGGTTGGTGATGGTTGAACCAGCAAGTCGTTGAAAGGATCAAAAGGTTTCGGCGTAGCTAATGTTCAGCAAAGAACCCGAAAGTCATTTACACTACTATTTCGCCCACCGTTCTTATTCTCGTTTTTGAAAAGAGACATCAGCCTTAAAGCCGGTTCGGGCATTCAGAAAGGTGTTTGAAGCCATTTTTCCTTGCACGCGTTTTGCGGCGGCTTTGCGTGTACTCTACAGTACTTTCGAGTTGGCAGATGCGGCTTTGCTGTATGCAACATTGGCAAGGCGTTCGTCATTGGGTTTCCAAGGCCACCTTCGCAAGCGGTTTGGTTGGTTGCATCGAGATAATGGAGGGGGCGTATATTCTCCCAGCAAGGAGCGGGACCGCACCCAGCATGCTCTTTTTCTTGATAACCGGGTGGGGGAAGCAGGGGCGCTCTTGGCTGAAAGCAGTTGTGGCGGCGGGGCATGAATCCTGCCAGCAGATGGCGCTAAAACCCCTCAAGGCGTGGTCGTGTCCTGCCTCCTGTTTTAACTCCCTGTCTGAAAATTGCAGAATTTTTCGTCCTCTACTGGAGGCGAAATAAACACTGGCTGTCTGGAAATCCAGAGTCGATTTCATTCTTAGAAACAGAGAACGAGATTGAGGCATTTTCTACACGAAGTCGCGGTCTTTCAGAGTGTACAATCTCGATAAAGAGCTCTGAAACAAATTTCGACCTTCTGATAGTAATCATCTTTAGTTTCACCCAATTCATATGCTGCTTCATGCATTCCTTTTATATTCTTTAGAC
Source organism: Pseudonaja textilis (assembly GCF_900518735.1). The sequence continues at coordinate 3,231,645 of NW_020769368.1, read as the reverse complement.
TTACCTCTGCCATGAGGGTTCCAGCATTTCCATCTCTCTGGTGTTCTCGGGTTTCCTCTGGTCACATTCGGTCTCCCTTCATATATTTATTTGTAATCTATTTCTTATTCATTCTCTCCACATTCTTTTCATAACACTTAACTCATTTTTAAATACAAGCCAGGTTCATTCAGAACCCTTAGGTTCAAAGGATTGATGTTAGAAAACAAACAAAAGTGAAAAGTGATTCAGTTTCACTAAAATTTTTCTAATCCATATATATATATAAAAGCAAAATACCACTCAATGCATCATCACAAAATCTCCAGAACCGTAAAGCCTACAAACTTGAAATTTGGCACCTAAGTTCCTCTTGGCTTCTAGGTGCTCACTAAGAAAGGATTTTTCAAAATGACCATCAGAGCATTAGTAGTTCATATATTATTATTAACATGCTCTGATGCTAAGGGGTTCTACTTCCCTTCCCCACCTGAAAATAAATCTGTTCCAAATGCAAAACACAAGCAGAGGAGAGGCGTTTCAGTTTCACAGTATTAAGCAGCTTTAGTACAGAACAGTTGAGCTAAGCCATGCCCAGGTTCCTTGCTGTCTCCCTGCTCACACAGCAAATACTGCTTCAGTTTTCAAACAGCCCTCAACTCTTTCACACACTGACAGGACACTATTCAGATGAATACCAATGGATGTTGGTAGGCACAGTCACAATTCCCCCCCCCTTATTTTCCTCCCCCAAAACTAAGCCCCGTCACATAGTGAAGCACAGGTATTGAGCTAGTTTAATTATGTTTAATGACATACCCTTTGTGTCAAAGTACCGTGTTAATTCCTTTGCTTTCCTCTCCCCTCTCTTTCTCTATCCCCCTCTCTTCCTCTCATTTCTTTCTCTCAAGTCCCAGTCATTCCCATGCCATAGACATCATCAGAAGATCCCATAGATACTGGCTCCCGTCTCTCATTACAAGAGTACCTAATCCCAGTTTCAATTCATGAATCCTCATCCTAGTCTGTGCATGCAAAGATTTTTAGTTTAGCTTTAGTTCATCTCGTTTATCCTCCAGGAAAACAAGGATGTATGGACATAGAATTTTTCCATTTTTTTCTCATAATAACAACCCCATGAAATAGCTAGGCTGAGGGGTTCATTGGCCCAGAGTCAACCTTGACAACTATATATTGGTTATGTTAATGAAGACTTAAAATACTAGAGCCAACAAGAACATAGAATAGATTTGTCACTGTGTCGGATTAATTTAATTATATATTTCAGCAATTGGAAGAAAGGTTTGGTAGAGTAATGCATTTGTCAGGCAAGTAATTCAAGTCATTTTAAAAGCTTGGTCTTATACAGAAGAAGAAACATACTCGGTCATATGGACAAACGTACTTTGTAGTTGGCTGTAAAATCTCGTCCGTTGATAACAACTAAGAGAGTGTGATGGAGAAGATGAAGAGATTCCTGTGCTGGTCAAATATTAGTCTTCCCTAGGTCTAACACAACCAGGCTGAAAAACACCAACCGCCCATTATCTAAACCAGGGGTGTCAGACTCGATTTCAGCGAGGGCTGCATCAGGGTTGTGTTTGACCTCAGGCCCAGAGGGGCGTGGCCAGCTCAATGGCATTGGTGTCAGGGACGCCTGTGGTGACTCGAGCCCTCTGCCAGAGAAAACAGGCTCCCGAGCTCCATTTTCAGCCATGACAGCCTCCTGCTGCCTTCTGCCAGTGAAAACAGAGCTCTGGAGGTGTGCGTAAACCAGTCCTTTGCTGTTTCTAGGGTGGCCCCACCAGCCAGATCTGAGCCTTGACACTCCTTTTTAAAAAATTTTTTTTTTAAAATAAAGTTTATTTAAGTTTCATATATTTAAAACATTTAAGAAGAAACATATAAACAAATATATATATATATATACATATATACATTTTGCAGCAGGTATTGAGCACTGGTTACATTTTTCTTTTCTTTTTTTTTCTTTTACCCCATAACATTGACTTGATCTACCTTGTTACAATATCTTCCTCGTTCTTTTAATGTTTTAATTTCACAGAATACTTTATGATTAAACGCACGTCCTTCATAGTTTCATAAATTATTCAGTTGTCAAATGTTGCTTTTTCTTCAACCATTCATACCAACAGTTCCAAACTTTGTAGTATTCACTATCTTTGTTGTTTTTTAGTAATTTGGTTAGGCTGTCCATCTCTGCACACTCGTGAATTTTTTTAATGACCATCTCCTCTGAAGGAACAATAGACAGTTTTCAATTTTGAGCATAACTTATTCTGGCTGCCGTTATAATGTGCAAGATTAAATATTGATATATTTTTTTCTATTCTTGAGTCTATCATACCCAGCAAAAAGGTTTCAGGTTCAGGTTTTACTTCTTGTTTAGTTATATTTAGAATCCAATTTTTGATATTTTTCCAAAACTTCTGAGCATATGGACAGGTCCACCACATATGAAAGTATGTTCCCTGGGCGCAGTTACACTTCCAACAGTTTGGAGGCAGGTTCGGAAACATCTTAGCCAGTCTCGGGGGTGGCAAGTGGCAATGTTACAACATTTTATAGAGATTCTCTTTGTACGAGGCTGACATAGTTAGTTTGTAATTTATTTCCCAATATGTTCCCACTTGTCTAATTCAATACTGTGGCCCACATTTTTTGCCCAAATTATCATACACTCGTTGACCGTTTCTTCTTTTAATTTATAATCCAATAGATATTTATATATTTTACTAATCAATTTCCTTTCCTCTCCATGCCAAATTTTATCTAATTCCTGGTAGGTCATGTTAAAACCAAAATGTTCTTGATCTTTTTTGTAATGAGTTTGTATCTGCGCATGGGGCCACCATGCTATCTCTTTTCCTTGAATTTGTATTTGATTCCTACCCTTTAACTTTCTGGTTTGATGTAATAGATTTTTATATCTTACAGTATTATCATAATCTAAAACGTTTGGATGTGTAACTGCCTCCATTGTAGATAAACACAGTGGGACCTTACAGTGATGTACTTTTTTTATCTTTTACCAAATAGTTAATAACACACACTCCTTATATAATGCCTTTGAAAGTACAAATGTTGTTTACTCTTTCCATCCCACATAAATGTGTGCCATCCAAATTGGAGATCAAAGCCCTCTAATATTAAGATCCTTTTATTTATCAAATTAACCCAGTCTTTGAGCCAGGTTGCTATCACAGCATAGTAGTATGTTTCAAAATCTGGAAGACCAAAGCCTCCTTTCTTTCAATTGTCCTGTAATTTATATTTTATTCTGGGTTTTTTCTCCTGCCATATAAATATGGATATGTTTATTAAGTTCTTTAAAAAAGCTTTTTTCCAACTTGACTGGCACCGTCTGAAATAAGAACAACAATTTTGGCAAAATATTCATTTTTACTATTGCAATATGGCCTAATAGAGATATTTGTAATTAAGCCCAATTATCTAACTCTTTAAATATTTGAATTGTTAATTTATCATAATTATCTTTTTTAATTGACGAGCACCTAGCTGTCAGCCCTATCCCCAGATATTTTACTTTATTTACCACCTGTATCCCTAATCTCTTTGTTAGTTCTTCCTTTTGTTCATTTGTACAGTTTTTTGTTATCACTTTGTTTTTTCTTTATTAATTTTTAACCCTGCCACCTTTCCATATTGTTCTATTTCTTTCATCAAAATGGGTGTCATTTCCAGGGGATCTTCCACTATAAATGCTATATCATCAGCAAATGCTTGAAGTTTATACTCCTCTTTTTTAACTTTTAACCCCTGATCTCTTGATTTTGTAGGATTTGTACCAGTAGTGTCTCTTCTGCTAATATATAAAGTAGGGGAGTCTTACACACTAATTTATCTTTATATTATCTGTATTTTCCCCATTTATTAATATTTTTGCAGTTTGGGTATTCTATATTGTTTTAATGAATCGTAAAAAATTGTCGCCAAATTTCATGCCTGTCAATTGTTTAATAAGAAAATTCAAATTCAAATTGTCAAAAGCCTTTTGAGCGTCTAAAAACATCAGTGCCATTGTTTTAGTTGTGTGTACTTCGTAGAATTCTAAAATATCCGTAATTATTCTTATATTTGTCTTCATTTGTCTATATGGCAGAAAGCCATTCTGGTGAGTATGAATAATCCTACTTAATATTTTCTTTAATCTTTCCGCTACTATTGTGGCCAAAATCTTGTCATCTACGCTTAAAAGTGATATTGGCCTGTAATTTTGAATTTTTTGTGGGTCTGATTGCTCTTTGTGAATAAGGGTTATATATGCTTCAGTCCATGACTTTGGTATATTAGCACTATCCAAGGCTTCGTTATATAGGTCTGTCATTAATTCCTCCAGTAGCTCTTGAAACTCCTTATAGAATTCAGATGGAATTCCATCCGGGCCAGGGGTTTTATTCAGTTTTTGGGCTCCAATTGCCTTTCTAATATCTTCTGTGAGTATTTTATTATTTAAAATGCATTTCTCTTCATCCATAATTTCTGGTAATTTTTTTTCCTTCAGATATTGATTAATAAGTTCTTCTGGTACTTCTTCTTGATTGTATAGATTTGTAAAAAAAAAGTCCTTGGCAATATGTGCCCTCTGCCAGTGAAAACGGAGCTCTGGAGGTGTGTGTAACCCAGTCATTTGCTGTTTCTAGGGTGGCCCCCCGGCCAGATCTAAGCCTTGGCACTCCTGATCTAGACAAAGAGATACAGAAAATGTTACAGATAATCCTTGCTTCATGACCATTCAACAAGCATTTGAAGTTATGGTGGTGCTGAACAAATCTTACTTATTGCCTGGTCTTTGAAGTTGTGGGTCGCAGCATCCCAAGGGATCAAAATTTAACACTCGGCAATCTACCCACATTAACCTCACGATACGCTTCAACGTTATTCACTCACCTATTCCCCAAGAATCCTTCAGGATTCTTGCCATCCTTAGCTGACCTTTGTTCTTGTTTTCTTCCCACTGCTGAGGAGATGTGCCTAAACTGGCCCTTCATGAGTGCAGCTGGACAAGGCTGATTGCTACCAGGGAGTGGGAAAGCATGCAAACAGGAAAGAAGTCACACATAGGAGAGATTGCTTACAAAAATGGCTTTGCCTCTCCACAAGGTAGAGAGATTGAGAGGATGAGATTACAAAAGGGTAAGTAAACACCCATTGGGGAATATATGGGCTGTGTGCATAGTGTGCTAGAGGCTGCCAATGCCAGCACATTGCTTTTGATATGTATTCCCCATTGTACGTCTGCTTATTCTCTTGTAATCACTTCCTTTCCAATTCTCTACTCTACAAGGAAGATGGGAAAAGAAAAACAACGTATTAAGTCCAGGACGATGATGAATATTGACTGTATCGGTAATCACATTTCTGAGGGACAGTACTTGTAACTTTCAATGGGAGGCAATCAATAAGTAAGAACTACTGGTAATGTGTTTTCAATAAGCAAGCACACAGAGAAACATTTTCTAAATATTATTGCCTTTGGGTATGTGGCAAACAGAACCATGGGCACTTGGAAAGCTAAAATGGAAAAGGTGCTTTACTTTGAAAGCCTATTGTTTTGCTTTGAATCTTAAGGTGAGAAATTTACTGCAGCAGTTTTGTCTACAATCTGATTTCATTCTAGAGGCTGTGGAGCAAATCCAAGAGCAAAGCAACCGGCCAACCAAGGCAGCAGAACTCTTTCTTCAGTCTATTCTACAGCTCAAGGAGGATGGATGGTTCCGTGGTTTTCTTGATGCGCTGAAAGCATCAGGTATGATTGCTTTATTACTATTATTGCTAAACTACAATCCTTCTCCCTCTAAAACTCCAATCAATGGTTTTATGTAAACAATTGCAATTTCATTGAGTGGATACCATGCAAAAGAATTATTCAAAAAGTTCTGTTTTTTTATATATATATATATATATATAGGATGCTATTCAGTTATAAGACATGAAACACATTATTCGTTGACATGTAAATATCCTGTTTTTGAAAGGTGGCTTCTTCCAAAAGCCTCTGCAAATGAGCTGATAAATTCCTTCAAACTCAGATTTGGGAGTCTGTGATCCAGTAAATTTGCTGGAAATGAAAGCTGGAATTAGGAGCTGGGGTTTTCTTCATTTTTAAGATAACGTTTACCAGATAAATGTGGTTTAAATTAATAAAGTAGGCACACTACCCAACTTGAGGGTTACTGCATGTGTTCTGTTGCTTTAAAAAAACAACACCATTGTGAGAGTGAAATTAGGGATAATTTTGGGTGGAGAGAAGCTGTTAAAGCTGTTGATTTTGGGGAACATCTAGCAATTGGGAACGAAAAGAATTTCCTTTACTCAGGGGAAAAACAATCCTTTCTTTATCTCAGAGAAGAGAAGAGAATGGCTCTATCGGCAAAAAAAAGCAAATATTGATTATGGAGCTTAGGAAATACCTCCGATCAGGAACACCAAGCAAATTGTGTGACTTTTGTGCTTTCCACTGTGGGAGAGAATCTCACCAGTTCTTCCAAAGATAAAATGCTCAGAGTTGCACAAACGAGAAACTCAGTGGGCTGCAACGTGCTTTAAGGTTGCTTGTATTTGGAGAGCAACATGCTTCCCCTACACCAGTGGCCCCCAACCTTTTTTGAAACAGGGACCGGTTTCACGATTATTCTTCCACGGACCGGTACCTGAGTAACACGAGACTCCACCGCCATTGGGATGGCTCTTCATTCAAAGCTGCCCCCCCTTCGATGAAACTAAGGCGCAAGCAGCCAAATGCCGCTTTCCAACTGAAAATCCGGAAGCACTTCCCAACCGAAAACCCGGAAGCAACCGAAAACCCGGAAGTGCCGTCAAAACAAGATGGCGGTGCCCAAGCTTTGCGGCCCGGTAAAAAATGATCCACGGACCAGTACTGGTCCAGGGACTGGTGGTTGGGGACCCCTGCCCTACACCATTGTCTTGACATTTCAGGAAATCACCTGGTATATTTTCCTCAGAGACTAGTCCTGCCTCAAAGAATTCAGATTGCATTCCTGCAAAGCAAAGGCCTTCGGCAAAGGCCAACAGTTTGTTTCATTACTGAAGATACCTCTCCAGAAACAGAGCCACTAACTTCTTGCAATCCCATGCAAGTAACCAGGATCTCAAGGGTGCTAAGAAGCTTAAAGTTGCTAATTTTCCTTACCAATTCGTGCCAAGGCCTTCAATAGTAGTTGTCCCTTCATATGTTAAGAGAAGCCATTCAGGGGCTATTTCTGCATAGGACGTACTTATTTCATCATTGGGCATACCTAATAAAGCATGTGCTAGATCAGTGATGGTCAACCTTTTGGGCTTGGTGTGTCAAAAATATCAGAAAATGCTTAACTTGACTCTGCTGGCTACTCTGAAAAAAATATTTTCTATCTCCCCCCACACCATCCCCCCCCACACCACCCAGGCCACCTTCAACAGTGGCACTCTCTGGGAGCACCGAGGCTGGGATCTATCTAGGGCAACTCCCTGTGGCCAACTCGACACAGCTATCTTGCTTGGTCCAACTCGCTGCGGTCAACTCGACACAGCCAACTCTCCCCGGGACAAGAGTTAAGCTAATGATGGAGAAAGAAATGATGGAACAGATTCACTAAATAAAGGATGCAAAAGGAAGGACAAGATGAAATTGTGAATGACAAAAATTTAAATATTTTTGTAATTATTTTAAATAATTAAATTGAATTGTTGTATTGTCCCATGGTGAGTTGGTCATGGTGAGTTAGCCATGGTGAGTGGGCCCCAGTGAGTTGGCCACAGCAAATTGTCCCATTCCACCAAGTCTGGGCCTGAGGTAGAGGACTCAACGTCAGCCCTAGTGCCACTATGAATCCTGGGGAACGATGCAGTTGTCCCCGTGGCTCAGCACCCCCAGGATCTGCGGTTCGTGCTCACTTTCATGCACTGTTCTTCTTGTGTTGACAGGCTTCTGCAGCCTACAGGAGGCTGCTCTGGCTTGCAGGAAACCTTTATTCATTCTGTCCTAATCTTAATTTTTTAAAAACAAACTATCCTTCGCCCAGCTGTTCTGATCAGACACAACTGTTTTAACTATGTTGTGTGTTATTGGTTTATTATTGTGAGCTCGATGCTGTTTCTGTGCAACTAATTTGAAATAGAAGTCTGTAGAGATTCTCAGTCATCCAGGTTATGGTTTTCCCAAACGGTGGTATTCTACCAGTTCTGCCAAGCCGGTAGTGCCGATGAGCAGAAGTGACCGAACCAGTTCTCTCCAATGCTCTGCTGTTGGGCCCACCTGCCCTCCTTGTTATGATATGTACAGAATAACCCTTGAGTAACAAGGATATGCACATGGAAACGTTTATGAGAGTAGTTATGAATAATTATCCAGCCACACACAGATATACTAAGTTGAGTTAAAGTTTACTTTAAGAAATAGCACAGTCCAATAAACGGTCCAGGTCATATACGTTTAATAGTCCAAAGAATATCCAGTTACAAAGTCTTCTTACCGGTTGCCTTTGTCATTTACAGTAAACAAAGATATCAAAGTATAAGCACAGCATAAATACAACAGAGAACCTTCGATAGCAACAGAATGTCAGAGAGAGAGAATGTCAGAGAGAGCAAGCTATGATCTCTAGCTCCCTCTTATGGTAATTTGCAATATAATCAATCAGAATATAGTATAAATCAATACAGTGATTTTGTCTTAAAGCTACAAACACACGTTGGTTTATATATTGCCAACCCAACTAATTGGTGGATAGATTCCTTACATTCCTGGGATCCCATACTAACCTTTATGTCCTGCTTTTGAAGCGCAGCTGCTTTGGGCGGCACAGCAGTGCCACGCGGCAGCTACTGAAGTGACCGGGAGATTGCAGGAGGTGAGTTGGAAAGCCTCTGCACCTGCGCAAAATGCATGTTTGGTGCATGCGCAAAGCACGCCCACCAAACCACGCCCACCGAACCGGTGGTAAACGTTTTTGAAACGCACCACTGGTCCCCAAGGTGGTTTTTTTCAGGAGGCAACTGGACTTTCTTGCTTTTTCTTTTGAAGATGTTTCGCTTCTCATCCAAGAAGCTTCTTCAGCTCTGACAGGATGGTGGGGAATGGAAGGAATTATATTCCTTGCAGACAGCTGGTAATCTGCATTCTTTTAGGTAATCTGCATTCTGCTTCAATGACCCGCTAAAAGGATGCAGAAGCTCCTTGGATGAGAAGCGAAACGTCTTCAAAAGAATAAACAAAGTCCAGTTGCCTCCTGAAAAAGCGTATTTTGGATAACTTTAAATAGCTTAAAGAAGTCAGTCAACACAGCCAACAAAATCAGAACATCAAGTTAATAAGATATTTACAATGATAAATGTCATGTATCATTTCTTACACTCAGAAGTTCAATTGTTCCAGTAAGTTGTTTCCTTCCTTTAGTCCCAAGTGTGTGTGTGGGTGTGTGTATTTATATTTATTTAGGCAGGGAGGTAAAGGTCTTTGAAAGCTTTCTGAGTCTATGGGGACCTGGAGTTTCTTACCAAACTTGATTGGTAGGGATTCTCAGCATAATTTTTCCACATTTTGGGGTGGGCTGAAACTAACTGAGAAAGGCATCAAATAAATCACCTGTTGCTTATAGTTGATTTTAGTCAGTTGCCACTTTAATTTAAATTTGTACCTTCTGTTCTATTTCTTAAGACTATACTGGCCTTTATCAAGCAATTGAAACATGGGATTTCAAGACAATTGAAAGTTTGGAACCTCACAGGGAACTGTTGAAACGAATTGAGCCCGCTATTCAGGATATTAACGTCACAGAACTTCAAGGCTACATGGGAGAATGCCTCCAATCTCAGGAATGGGAAGAAATTCATCAGGTATTATTTATTTAATTTATTTATTTTTTATTTATTCATTCTCTTATTGTTACTCTGGGAGAGGAGGTTTGAATTTTGCTCCAATCATTGATGTTTTCTTGCATTTAGTTACTTGTATTTTGGGCAGGGGTCGCCAACCTTTTGGACCTCGGGGCCCACCAAACTCATAATTTTAAATCCCGCGGACCAGAGACCCTGGGAAAATCCCTCCAAAAGTCTGCAGGAAAATTCTCCACCCCATTTTCCTACCGATCGATCATTTTTTATTTGAGAGAGAGAGAGGGGGAGAGAGAGAGAGAGAGAGAAAGAGAGAGAGAGAAAGAGAGAGAGTTTTGGCTTCATGCTAGGAAAGCAGCAGAAGCAGCAGAAGTCTTTCTTTCTCTCCCCCAAATTCCACCATAAATGAATCTTTGTGAGACTTGTCATGCCGGCACAGCCTGTTGGAGCAGGATGCCTTGCAGGTCCCAAAGACTCATTTCTGGCGGAGTTTAGGGCAGAGAAAGAAAGACTTTTGCTGCTTTCCTTGCATGCAGCCAAAAGCAGAAGAAGAAAGAAGTGGAAAGAAGCAGCCCAGTGGCCAGGTGAGGCAAGTGGGGCAAGTTACCCCCCCTCTGCCCTTTCCCCCCTCCCCTCACTATCTTGTGTTGTTCACAATGCAAGCGACGCAAGCTTTGTGTTCCCGTGGGCCATGTGGGTGGCGCAGCCTTGTTTTCCCTCACAGCCTGGATAAATCGCTTTGGTGGGTGCTTTGGAGGTGACATTTATCTGCAGACCACCAAAATTTCTTGCGGACCACCAGTTGTCCCCAGCCCACTGTTTGGCAACCACTGTATTTGGGCATGTATCTTCTGATATTATTTTCATAAAATGTTGTTGAAAGTTTTACAAAGAATATTAGAACTCAAATTAATAGCAATAGCACTCAGGCTAATTTACCGCTTCAATCATGACTTGGCAAATCCAGCATTTTGAAGTTTTGAAGAAATATTGTACCTGCAAAAAAATGCAATTATTTCGGTTCTGAATATTGTAAACGTTATGGCAATAGCACTTAGACTTATATACCACTTCACAGTGCTTTACAGCCCTCTCTAAGCTGTTTACAGAGTCAGCATATTGCCCCCAACAATCTGGGTCCTCATTTTACTGACTTTGGAAGGATGGAAGCCTGAGTCAACCTCAAGCCGGTCAAGATTGAACTGCTGGCAGTTGGCAGAGCCAGCCTACAATACTGCATTCTAACCACAGCTCCACCAAGGCTGTAATAAAGAGTGGAAGCAAGGAAGAAGAAAATGAAAAGCAAAGGTGCAGAAAGAAAGGATAAAAAGACATAAAAACCTTCCTGTTTCCTTTGCAACAAATATAAGTACACTTACAAAAATTATCTCCTACGCTATAATTACAAAAGAAAACTTTCTTTTCTATTCCGTTTTTCCCTTAATCTTCAAAAACACAAATTATAGCCACAAATTCTTCATTTTTTTCTGTTTTATGGAAAAAGTCCATAAAGAAGAGTGGAAGTGAATATTTTGAGTTTTGAAATACAATAAATAAGTACTCCCCTCTACCTCCTGTTTTTGATTTGCAGATTAGTCGCAATAAGGGGAGAAGAGCAAGTGCAAGCAAACTGGTGGAATGCCTGTATCGATCAGACAAAGAACATTGGCCTAAAATGTTCCAACACGCACTGTATGAGGCTGGATACGACGGTCATGGCAAACTGTGGGATTTGAAAGGAGGTATTGTTATATCTTTGTTTTACTCTCCATTCAGTTTCTTTCTTTCTCTAGGAAGACTTCCAGAATAGAGGAAGTTACGAGAGGCAGAATCACCATTTGGGATGTCAGTGGGGTGTGTCTGTAGTAATGGTCATAATCGGGTGATCGAAACCCCTCAGTTTTAGCTTGTATGTGCCTTAAAATTGGAAAGGCGTCCATTGTCATGCTGTTACAGGTAGTCCTCACTTAAAAAGTCTAACTGGGACCTGCAATTCTGCCACTAAGTGGAGCAGTCCCTGAGTGGGAAATCACATTACTGCAACTGTAATTTCTGGCTAGAAATAGACAATAGATTCAGTTTCATACCTTTGGCTTTATTTGCTTCCTAACTATTCCCCTGTGCTTTGGGGTGCTCAGAGTACTTGTTCACTGCCTTATATACATAGAAAGCAATGCATTCGTGCTGGAAGACACAGGCGCATTACACAAATAGCTTCCAGTACTCTCTTGAAATCCCTTCCTCTCCGATATCTTCACTATATGTGGGGAGGCAGAATGGGGGGGGGGGGTAGAAAAAAAGCAAGCAATTTCTGTAAGCAATCACTTCCTTACCTGCCCTTTTCCCATTATTTGTATAATCACACTGCTTTTGATGTCTAGAAAAGAAAGCAGCTTACTCTTGAAATCCCTTCCTCTCCAATCTCTCAACTAGTATCACTTAGTGAAATGGGTGGGGTAGAAATACACTGACTATATAAACAAATGAAGTATGTAGAAATGTTGTCACTTGAGCAAGATTATTCAGATAGGTCTTTCCACAGTGTTTAAGATGGGCAACTTGCAGTGCTTCTGCATTCATTAGAACATATTTACATTCTGTTCCCAACAACATGCAGAATATGAATTTATTATACAGTCATTGATGTTCAATATACCCCTGTGCAACAATATATTCTTTCCTATTCATATTGTCCTTCATTTATATCTGAGGAGTGCTTTTACAATAGATGTGCCAAGCCAAATAGTAATGAAAATGCAAACATTGAACGGACTTCTCTGTGTCACATTCAGATGATAATGCAGACGTTGAAATGGGAAATGATGAAAGCAGCGGTGTTTTTCAAATACAGATTTCTGAAGAAGCAGAATCTGATAATCTTTGTGAGAGTTCATGTTCAGCTTCAGGTAAGACAGTGGAAAACTGCCTTGGGTTCAATTCTCTGCATTCTTCTAGGAAATGTTTAGTAGCTTCTCAAGAAAAGGATCTGTTCTACCAAAAGTTCTCTGTCACTTTCTTATTTAGGGCAAAGGAGTATGACCAGGTGCCCACGGTGATGCCTGCGGTACTTACATTTTTTGAAATATTTCAATGTTGTCCCTACAGCCCAAGGGTCTTCAAACTTGGCAAGTTTAAGGCTTGTGGACTTCAACTCCCATAATTCCTGAGCTAACATGACTGGAGGAGGAATTCTGCGACTTGAAGTCCACAAGCCTTAAAGTTGAAGACTCCTGCTATAGCCCCTAGTGGATTGTTATTGTGGCATTTTGTAATGTGATTAAACATAGAAATGGTTCAATACCAAAAGAATACTCATTTATTTTTAAAGGATTAAATTTACCTTTAACATAGTCTGAAATACCAGCCACAGGCCAGTGAAGGCTTTTGTTCTGAAATAGCTTGAACACAAATATGGTTGATGAACCAAGAGACTAGTGTACCTAGCACAGATTCTATGTATTTTCACCTCAGCATTTTCTCTGGGAGGTGTCTGTCACAGGACTATATTAGAAAGCTTGCAGGGTATTTTCTTGTTTTGAAAAATGTTACTTTTTGACAGCTGAACATGGGGCATAAGTGCAATTTCCGCCCCTTGAATCAGACAAAAAGAACTTCATACTTTTATTTCAGGATCTAGCCTCCATGTTTAAACCAACTCACCCAGCCTATAAGCATTTTCACACACCACTGTACATAATGACACAAGCATGCAAAAGTTTTCAACTTTATATGTATGGTTATTTGCTTTTAATCAGTTTTGTGCCAGTCTAAAATTCACAAAAAAGAACAAAACATACAGAGGGTAAAGAAAACCAAGATAGATTTGGACACTTATCCGTAATAGTTACCTTTTATAGGGAATTTGAGTAAAGATAAAAGATACCTTATTATACACATCTTAACTGCAGCAAGAATCACTTCAGCACAAAATTGGAAGAGTGATAAAATACCACCAGATGAAGTTCTGATTCGAAAAATAATGGACTGTGCTGAACTAGATAAAATCACTTTTGAACTGAAAGACAAAGAGGATCGAGAATACTATGCGATATGGGAGAGGTGGTACGAATGGGTGAAGAATAAAGATAAAAATAATGTATAGTCACAAAACAAGAAACATGTATACACATTGACACAATAACTGTTAATGGAAATGAGATTTTTGTATTTTTTGTTTTTTAAAGAATAAAAATTTATTTAAAAAAATAGTTACCTTTTATAATGGTGAGCTATGATGGAAGAAGGTTCTTCAGAAATTACCAGCTGACACCATCACTGCAAAGAGCAAGTGATCTTATGGTTCTTCCTCACAGGAAAATTACTTTCAGCAGCCTTGATAAGGTGACAAATTTTGCCCACTGACTTTGCTAGTCAGAAGGTTGCAAAAGCTGATCCCACCCTGCAACCGTCTAAAATATGAACCAATTACCATCTGTCCAAATTTTGATCATGTGCCTATGGAGATGCTGCAATCATCCAAAGTGTGAAAAATGGTCATAAGTCACTTTTTTCAGTGCTGTTGTAACTTCCAACTATAAACTGCTTAGAGAAGGCTGTAAAGCACTACGAAGCAGTATGTAAGTCTGAGTGCTTTTGCTATAGTAGATACTCTATTTTTCATATTCCATACATATGTTGTATTTTATATATGTTACATTTTTTTCAATGTGCTTTTGTTCACTTATTCTTCTAGATACCTTCCAGCAGACCAGATATGTGCCGAGGAAGGCAAGGAGCTATCAGATAGAACTTGCTGAGCCTGCTCTTAATGGCAAACACACCATGATTTGTGCCCCTACTGGTAAGATCGTATTTCTCGGAACTACAGTTACACCTAGAAGAAAGCTTCTTGCTGATTTGAATGGAAAGTTATTTTAAACTTTTTTAAAGAAAGGCCAAAATAAAAATGTATAAGAAAATAAGAAGAAAACGTTTACAATTTCCTTTTCTCTCTCCTCCTGCTGTGATGGAGATCTGAATGGTTTGCCAGTGCCATCATCAAACCTTGATTATCCCTTTATAGGAATACCAGACAACCCTGTGATACATTGAGTCATCTTTTAAGAAGAAGATAATGCAGTCTTATGTGAAAGAAATTAGCATTAAATTTTAGGGTCACCATATGTTTTTTAATCCCAGTGCTGGACAGTCCTGTGATCATCTAACAAGAGTATATATTATAATAGGAAAAATAATTGTCGTGGCAAAGAAATTTAAATAATAAGTCAATATTTGCTTACCTAAATAGATAAACATGATGACTGGCAGACCAAAAAAGATTGGGGGAGCGAGTAACTTCTGACTTCCTGCTGGCTTCTCCTTTGGCTTTTCTTGTGGGAAGCTGTCAGGAAGCATCTACCAACTTCTATCCTTTATGTAAGAAAGAAGAAATTTGTATCATATTTAATTACGGTATGTATGTACACTGTATGTGTGTGTATGGGTACAGGTGTGGGTAAATAGGAAGAGCACCATTTATTTGCTTAGTTTATTTCAATTTTGTGACTGGGCAATGTAGAATGTGGAATAAAAATGAAAGTTGTGAAGAATAGTGTAATAATCAATTAAAACAAACAATAACAATATCTGGAGAAACCACAGGCATCAGTCAGTGTAGTCAAAAGCTTATTGGAATAACCTTCATGAATAAGAGGAAAAGGTATCTTCTTATTTCTTCAGAGATGACATGTTCCATAATATGGGGTCATCTTGTCCAATTCCCACAAGGGTCTTTCAGTAGGCCTTCCTCAAAATGTCTGAACCAGACAGATGACATCCGTGGTATGGTCTTTGATATATCACTCCCAGATCAACTGCAGTCCTCAGCTCAGAAAAGGGTGTATGTCCCCCTTTCATTTAGAATAATTTGAAAGTATTGGGACAATAATAAATCAGGAAATCTCTGCTTATTTCTGGCTTGACCTGATCAGTCAGTCAGATCAAATGCCATGGGCAAGGGAGGTCAGTGGGTTCATATTATATAAGAAAACTTCATATACTTGCTGTCTCTTTTTTGTACTGCACTGTTTACAGTATCAACGTTTCATAAAATAATGGACTTGACAGTGAAGGAAAATTATTTAAATTCTGTTGTAAAATATGCGTCTATTTTATCTACATTTCTTGAAACCCATTTTTGTCACCTAAAATTGTTGCTCCCGTCTCCCATATTTTTTAAAGCACGTATTTCCATATATGTCCCTGTTGCTACTCATTCAGATAGAACAGTGTTTTTCAATCTTAGCAACTTTAATATGCATGGACTTCAACTCCCAGAATTCCCAGTTAGCATGCTAGAAATCCATATATCTTAGAATTGCTGAGTTTGAGAATCACTGGGTCAATGACAGATGGCTCATTTTTTGTTGCCAAGCTGAAGGGGATTCCAAGTTTCACTCTTCCATACCATCTAGGCTTGAACATCCCTTTTTATGCTGAATAATTTGTGTTGTATTAAAGAGCCGAACATGGTTTTAGTGAAAATGTCTTTGAAAATATGCACAAAAGATTCCTATACACAATAATACTAAACAGTAAATAATACTTAAATGGTGCTTCACAAACATCATCTTGGCACAACCTTTAAAGATGGCATTATATTACAGCTGAGGGAACAGGTTAGAAAGGAATATTAATATTGTCATGTAAGTTAATGACTAGGGAGTATGGGTAGCCCTCACTTACCATCTGCCTTGTTTAGCAAATATTGGAAGGTAAAATGGCATTAAAAAACAAACAAACTTTGTGACTATTTATAACTGTCACAGTATCCCACAGACACTAATCGTGTGATTTTCAACTGGCTTGCAATAAGCAAATAAAATCATCACATCACCGTGATACGATGTTTTGCTTAACACCTGTAATGATTCAATAACTGTAAGGAAAATAAACCTGTTATGGTAAGAGATTTTCCGTGTTGGAGTTTCCAGTCCCAGTTGTGATCTCCTATGTGAGAGGACCATCTGTTATGGATTTGCCAGCTTGTCATTCAGATTTTCAGCCCATGGCTTCCAAATGCGTCCAACCAGCCTTTTATTCCTTTTTACAGGATCTGGGAAGACTTTTGTGTCTATTATGATATGTGAGCATCATCTCTGCAACAGACCTGCTGGGCAGACAGGAAAAGTAGTCTTCCTCGCTACAAAAGTTCCAGTTTATGAACAACAGAAGAAAGTCTTCCAGGAACACTTCAAAACTGAGTATGATCTTAAGTCTGTCCTAGGCAGATTTCCTGTTGCTTCCTAGTTCTAAAATAATAGCAATAAGTGTCATTTTTTAGCCATTGATTTAGACTGTTGCTCTACAGCAGAGTTCCCCAATCTTTTCAGCTTTGTAGGCCGGTGCAGGAGCGGAAGTGGGGGAGAGAGGAGATAAGTCCTGCGCATGAAGCAGGCAAGCATGCCTGTATGCATAGCTCCATTTGCACAAGGGGCAGGGACACACGTGGTCGCCTCTCACTTCCCTGTCCTGGTTCAGAAAGGTTCAAGGCCTGGTAGCGGGCTGGGGGTTGGGGACCTCTGCTCTATAGCAGGGGTCTCCAACCTTGACAACTTTAAGCCTTGTGAACTTCAACTCCCAGAATTCCTCAGCCAAGAAGGAATTCTGGGAGTTGAAGTCCACAAGTCTTAAAGTTGCCAAGGTTGGAGACCCCTGCTCTATAGAAAGATGGTCTGCCATATCTCAAGGATGAAATTTAGTACCCTTGCTTACTTTGAAATCAGTGTCTGGAACAGCAGCTTGCTTTGTAATGTGTACAATGTGATAAGCACCTATGTGTATGTTGCAATTAAAAAAAGAGCTCTCAGATATGACCAATTTATGAGTATTTGAGTGTATTTGTCTATGTGAGTGTCTAGGAAATTGGATGACCTCTCTCTTTATTTTTTTCTAATTTTGTAGTTTTAGATCGAAGGCTTAAACAAGATTGATGGTGCTCTGAGAAGTATCTATCTCTTTTCTTGCAGCTACAAAATTGACGGCATCTGTGGAGAAAATGCTTCCTCGACTTCTGCAGAAATAGTTATTCAGGAGAATGATATTATTGTCATGACGCCCCAGATTCTTTTGAACTCTCTGAATAATAAGGGGACAAATATTTCTCTTTCAACATTCACATTGATGATATTCGACGAGTGCCACAACACTACGGGGAATAACCCATATAATGTGCTAATGTTCAAGTATTTGGACCTTAAACTGAAGCAAGGAGCACGCTCATTACCTCAGGTAAGATAATACTGGGAGCTTCCTCGTGTTGGTAAAAGAAATATGTCATTATTAGTAAGTTGTGTATCCTCTTCTAATACATGAAGACAGTACAGTTTAGTTTAGTTTAGTTTATTGTCATTGCACCTCATACAATGAAATCAAACAGCATCTTCAGTGCACATCGTGACCGTGACCATAAAAATAAACACATCCTTCACCCTCCACACATTTAACCGAACCCCCCACACACCGCACCAATACTGCACTATACAGTAGAATTCAAAAGAGCTACTGCCCTGGGATAGAAGCTGTTTTTCAGCCTAGTTGTCCTTGTTTTTATTATTCTGTATTGTCTGCCAGATGGTAATTGTTCAAAAAAAAAAAAAAAGGTTCCCAGGATGAGATGGATCTTTGAGAATGTTTTGAGCTTTCTTAAGGCAGCGAGAGTTATAAAGCTCTTCCAAAGAGGGGAGAGGGCAACCAATGATCTTCTGGGCAATGACATTAACCCTCTGGAGTGCTTTCCTATCTGCCACTGTGCAATTGGCAAACCATACAGAAGTGCAGTAAGTTAAAATACTCTCTGTGGTGCAGCGGTAGAAGGTCACCAGCAGTTTTTCATTCAGTTGTTGTTTTCTGAGAAGTCTCAGGTATCTGCTGGGCCCTTTTGACCAGGGCTGCAATGTGAGCACCCCAGGTCAGGTCCTCTTTTAGGGTAACACCCAGAAACTTAAAACTGGCCACTTGATAAGCAAGGTCTGAAGGTCTGATCTGTTCTTTTTATAGTCCACTATAAGCTCCTTGGTCTTATTGGTGTTGAGGACCAAGTTATTGTCTCCACACCACGAAAGCAACCAATCCACCTCATTTCAGTAGGCAGACTCATCCCCCCGGAGAGGAGTCCCATCATAGAAAATGTTGAACCTCTCAAGAAGATAGCATGCACACCTGTACTCTAGGAGTCATTTAGTCTGACAATATTGTGGTAGAGATCCACTTTGTCTTCCACTCTTTTCTTAACTAATGATCACTTGAGCTTCACTTTGGGGAAAAAATTGGACTTTGGTGAATTTTAATCCATGAACAAAAAGAATGCAGTTAGTGTTCAATAAGTAATGCACATTGTGGTGCCAAGCACATAGAAAGACATGTACTTGCTTAGTTATTTTAGATGAGACTTTTAGGAAAAATACCCCACCACAGCAGTGTTATTCCAGTATCATAAACACAGTCAATAAACACAAAGCCAAACTTGGCATTCAAAAGGTGTCCTCAATTATTGATCTGTTCATCATTCTGCTTCCAACACTTGAGCAGGCTTAGGCCTTATTTTCTGAAATATATTATTGCTGATATACTTGTTTTAACAAGAAATAGCAACAAATATTAAGCAAATGATAAGCCATAAGCAAGGCTGAGCAAAATATCGCTCCAAAAATATTCCTGAACTTTAATTCCATAAGTTAATGATCAAAGGCACTGGAACTTGTAATTAGGCAACATCTGGAGGACTAATTGTCCACCCCTTGAATACATATTCAAGAAATATTGTTATAAATTCTTTCTAATAATTAGAAATACTGTTTTTTTTGTTCTTTTTTATAAATTTTTTATTAGTTTTCAATAAACAAACATACACAAACAAAACACAAAACATGAAAACAAAACTTCTTTTTGGAAAGCGGCTTAGTCCCGGGTTACATCTTTTTGTACAGACATAAATCAAATTCATGTTCACTTTGTATACCATTTCATATCTTATTTACTGTTCTACATTTTCTATATAGCTTCTCCCCTCTTTTCACTCTCTTAATTCTGTTTTATTTATTTCATCTCAATTTAAATCATTATACTTATATCTTTTGTCTGTTCTATTTCAATTATCTATTATCTTTTCTCATTAACACAAAATTTCTCCTGTAATCACTGATTGAAGTATGATGCCTTTATATCTTTCCCCTAAATTTAACACTTAAAATAACATATAATTTTCATTCTGATTCTGCTTAGTACATTCTAAAGCTACGTACTATATTTTAAAATAAGAAAGAATAATAAGTTTATAATATAATTAAAACAATAATCCATAGCAAATTAAACTCTATCGTTAAATCTTAAGCCTTTTACATATTCCTTTTAATATTTTATCCCATTTTATAATCATATAATGTTTCAGTTTTCTTAACATTATTTCAAATACAAATACAACAATGCAATCTTATGTACTTTTGCAGAATCTCTTTTTTAATTATATTTTCACCCATTATCTCTGAATAAATCCTGTTTCTTTACATCTTGTTTCAAACCTTTGTAACTTCTCTTCCCTTTTTCCCTTCCTTTCTTCTCCAATCTAGCCTTTTTACCCCCTTGTCTCTTGACCTCCACCCTCTTAATCTCCACCCTCTTCTGTATTCCTCTTTTCTGTTGCTTTCTGACATTGTATCGATTTTTCACCTTATTTTTCCCTTTTTTGGTTGTTTTTTTAAGTCTTAAATTCTCCATTCTCTTTCCCCTCTTTCCCTTTTCTTCCCCAGCTAGAGTTGCTTGTTCATTAAAGATGGCTTCTTCTTCATCCCAATCTTCTTGTTCTAGTAGTTTCTGATAGGTAGAAATCACCATTTCTAAAAATGAAAAACAGATCCAGAAGAGCCCTTCCCTTCTTGTTCCTCTTCTTTAAGCTTTTTAAATTCCATTTTCAATTCATCAACAAGTAATGCCATTGTGAAAAATATTTAAACAACCCAAATGTTTTTAGTCTTTCAAATAATAATTTCCAAAGGTCCCAAAGTCACCAAGCAATCCAAATACACACAGACTGTTTCATTTAGGACTTTCTTCTTTTTATACTTTCTCTTCCTGGGGTTATAATTCAGTAGCAAAGTTCCAAAATATATCTTTTAGAAGTCTTGTTACAATTTAACTCTAGTCTTATAAATTCCAAGCAGCCTCCTCCAGCAAAATCTTAATATTAATTCTTTTCCTCTCCCTTCCCACTTATAGCAAAAAAAATTTTTTTTTCCAGTGTTCAGAAATCTTTAATGTCCCCTTGGCTTTAATTTTCCAATTTAATTACCTGCTGATGCCAAAACGGGTTTTTCTGATTTCCATCTGCTATCACCATAAGGAAGGAAAGTGAGAAAAAACAAACTTTCCCTTTCTACTTTCATTCAGCACTTTTTCCGATCTTCTTTGGGAACGATGTTAATGAAGTTTAAATTCCAGGGTATTTAAATGCTACTTGTTGTCCCGGTCAGCCCAAAAACTTTCACTTTTCAGCTTCCTCCTGCGCATTCTTATCCGGATGAAAGCTTCTTTGTGGTGACCATTGCTGACCGCCGCTCCACCGCTTTCAGAAAAGGGAGTTAAGCCAGCTGGGGAGGGGCATTGCAATTCCCCCGGATCCCTGCCGGATCTCTCCTGTCTTCAGTTACCTCTATGGGGTAACTAATAGCCCCCAAATCCGGCTGGATCGGGGGCACTCCAGTGGCGAGCGCAGCAGAAACCGCGCACGATCGCGGATTCCTGCCACCGCCGAAGCCTTGCAAACCGGAAGTCCAACAATTAGAAATATTGTTGTTACACACCTTTGAATTGTACCTGACTCCCGATGGCTATAAGGATAAAAGTCTAATAATTTCTGGGATTAGAAACTGATGATCTGATCCAGCAACTAGCAGTGTTTTGTGATTTATCCTAGAAATGTATTGCCCTTTTAAATAAGTGAAAATAAATGCGATGGAATATGCTGTAGATTGGATGCTGGGAATGGCAAGGGGAGGAAGAGTTTCAAAAAAGAATATTCCCGGGAAAGAAGAAAGTGTGAAAGTGAAAGAAGCTCAAAACAATCCACCTTGATTTTTAGAGAAAGTCTGGCAGGCTTTTAAGATTCTGTTAAAATACCTCAACAATAATAAAGAGCATTCTAGAAATTCCAACCATTCCTCTTTATTGACCTGGCCTATTTCAAGATTTATAACAGTAAGATTTATAGCATAGAATAATAGAGTTGCAAGGGATCTCAGAGGGCTTCTAGTCTAACCCCCCCTGCTTAAGCATGAGACTCTACACCATGCCCAGTTTAGCAAAGAGGAAAAAAGTCCTGATATGTCACGTGACGTCACTGTGACGATGTGAGATTGACACCCCTGCCTTACACCATTTCAGACAAATAGTTGTCCAGTCTTTTTGAAAACTTTCACTGGTAGAGCACCCACAATGTTTTGAGGCAAGGTCAATTTGGAATTGTTTTTAATGAGAAGCAAGATTGAAAGTAGGAAAAATATACATCTTCTAAAACTTAATTTCTAAATACCATGTAATTATGCTTTTTATGTTTCAGTTGTAATTATTTCATCCTAGTACTGGTATTTCTTTGAATGAGGTTAAGAAGAGGTCATTTCTCTTCTGATTTCAAGGGATCTCTTGCTGTTTCTTTTCATGTTTCAGTGTCTTAATTGATGTGTGGTACTTCTGCTTTAAAGTGAATGTGAATGTATCTTAATTATTCAGATTGTAGGCTTGACCGCTTCTCCCGGCATTGGCAGTGCCAAGAACATAGGTGAGGCCATAGACTACATCTGCAAGATTTGTGCTTCGCTCAATATTGAAGTGATCTCAACAGTCAGAAAGAACATAAAGGACCTTGAAGAAATTGTTCACAAACCTGAAAAAAGTGAGCCTCCATTCTAATTCTCTCTTTTGGAATACAAGTAGTTGTTTTTTTTTTTAAAGAGTACATGTAGTTCTTCAGTTTAATGACCATGCTTGGGATTGGAATCTCGGTCATTAAGCAAAAGGGTCATCAAGTGAGACAACCACATGACTGCTTCATTCAACGACTGCAATCCCAGCACTCCCTGGTTGCAGTCATTAAGTGATATCCTAGGTCATTAAGCAGAAGGTGTC
Organism: Pseudonaja textilis; assembly: GCF_900518735.1. The sequence continues at coordinate 3,208,674 of NW_020769368.1, read as the reverse complement.
TCAGGTGAAGAGATCTGATGCAGGGGAGAACCCTTCTTCTGGTTGCAGAAACAGAGCTAAACTCCTGAAAATTTTAAAACCTTGATTATTTTAGCTCCTTTTCTGGAGTCCAAAAGAAAACAGAAAGGAGGAGAAATTCACTGCAGGTTGGAAATCTCATCTGAGATTATCCCCCAGCAGGCAGGCAGCTCCCAGAGATGAGAGGGAGTCCCCTCAGCTTGCCAGCTTCCCTGCCAGCTTCCCCACTGACTTTCTGGGGAAGCCAGCAGAGAAGATTGCAAAGGACAATCACACATTTGCCAGATGCGTAACAACTGGTCGTAAGCGTGAACAAGTTGCCAGGCACCCAAGTCAAGTTCATATGACCATGGAAGAGGCAAACAATTTTATAAGGGCTCAGGGTATTTATTGGTCACAAAGCACCTTTTGTGTGAACAGTCATTAAACAGCCTGTTGTGACCACGCCTAACCTTGGAATCTCTTACAATGCAGTTATGCTGAAATTTTTATGCTGCCTCTCTCCAATGTCTCCACTCCTCCAAATTAAGATGATATATACTTGAATAGGAATAGGCAGGCATAAGGCTGCATTATGTTCTCATAGTGGCTAAGAAGAAGACCACAAGCAGTCATGTACATTAATCTTGTTCCTCGGCGATTTATACTAAGAATGTTGTGTGTGTGTAATGAAGGAAATACATTAATATTGCACGACCGTATTTGCCTCATATTTCCCTCTGCTGCAGATAGGTAGTGGGGAGTGCCCATGAAATCTGTTGGAAGAAATAGCCATTTGGGTTCAGTTCCAAGTGGGGAGAAACACCCTGGAAACATGGAGGCTGATGGGACAGATGATTTATTTATGGACAGGACCACGTGGGTTTTAGGTCCTGGGCAGCTCTTGGGCCTTGCCCTTGAGCTTCCTGTTCCTGTGGCAAGAGCATGTGTTCTATTGGCTGTAGTCAAACTCCCGTGTGGAGTCATGTTTGTCTGAGTCAAGTCTGCTGGAACCTCGGGCTGATGTAATGTCCCCAGGTGATTTTGCAATGCAGTGAGCCCTGCTGTTAGATGGGTAGAAGGCTAATCCTATTATGTCTTGAGGGGCCATGTTTTAATCCCATCACCCTGGAGCTGGAGGATTTCTGTCTTGTAGCTAGGCTGGCCCAGTCTTAATGTGCACCAATTATCTGCTGGGTTGTAGGGCGCTGCTCTTCATCTTTAAAAACATGTTTCTCCTTTTCTCACCCAGGGAAATATAATATTCTGCCTTTTTAATATATGCTAAAATATTTCATTCTTGGAGGAGAGGGGTGGGTGCTAACTTTCTGCACAGTGTACCTGTGGTTCAGATTGGAGTGCTTTCTGGACACTTTTCATGTCATAGTTCGGTTGAGACTTGATATACTGGGGATGAACTGCCGTGTGTAGAACTCATCTCTCAGTGAGATGAACCCATAATCTGAAGAGCCATAGTGGATGTACTACAGGTAGTCCTCGACTTACGATCATAATTGAGTCCCGAATTTCTGGGAAGTGAGACATTTGTTAAGTGAGTTTTGCCCCGTTTTTACAGCCTCCCTTGACATATTTGTTAAGCGAATCACTGCAGTTGTAAATTAGTATCACGGTGGTTAAGTGACTCTGGCTTTCCCCATTGACTTGGCTTGTCAGAAGGTTGCAAACTAGGATCACATGACTTTGGGGGCATAGCAGTGGTCATAAGTATGAACCAGTCAAGCATGCATATGTGTTCCATTTGCCAAACAGTTTAAGAGTCTTAATCAGGGGTGTCAAACTCGATTTCATTGAGGGCCGCCTCACGGTTGTGTTTGACCTCGGGAGGCCATGGTGGGCATGTCCAGCATGACATCACTCATGTTGGGGGGAACCTACGGTGTCCCGAGTGCTCTTCTAGCAGAAACAGACTCCCGAGCTCCGTTTTCGGCCACGACGGACCTTCATCCCCCTGTTAACAAAAATGGAGCTCAGGGGGGGGCATGCGTTCCCCCCCCCGGCTCCATTTTTGGCTGCAATGGCCTCCTGCAGCCCTGGTAGAGCTCCATTTTCGCTGGCAGAGGCCGGTCCTTTGCTGTTTCCAGGTCTTGAGTTTAACACTTCTGGTCTTGATGGTCGGACTAAAAGACCCCCATATAGATCCTGTTTGGCATTTCCATTAAACATCCCTGGGCTAGAAATTGGGACACAGCTGTACTCAGTAGACAGCTACTTAGGTCCAGAAAGAATGAAAGTTTTCTGCATGTGTCAGATGATGCTCTGTAGCTAAACTAATTCCTAGATAGGGACTTTCACCTAAACACACGTTTCTTCCTCAATAGACTCATAGCAATGAATTAATTTAAGCCATCAATTTGAGATACACTCCTGTGTTGAATCCTGCCAAATTTCAGGTTCCTTCAGGGATTTCAAAGTGGGGTGTTTTGTTTTGTTTTTCTAAAAGTGTGCCACATTTGAAACATTTGGGGCTGAAAAGACTCTGTTTCAAGTTCAAAGTGCCTTGTTTTGCGTTTAGAATAGATTATCCCAACTTTGCAATCTTCCAGCAAAGTCCTATGTTGAACTAAGAACCTTTCTAGAATAGGACAATGAGAATGGTTCTGGTGAAATTCAAACAGTTTGTTTGAACCTCCGGGAAATTTTTTTTAATTTTACTTCTAAGGGGATATTTTAACCTCAAACCATTTTTTATAGCCATTATTGAATTGTCAAGCAATTCTGAGCAGTTAAAATCCCTAATGGAAGAGAGTCATAACTGGACCAGGAGAAGAAAAACTCTTACACACAATTCAGCATGCATGTTGTGGTAATTCCCCATTAGGAGAATGAGCGCATACAGGGAGACGTATTTGAGAGAAGTGTTGGAATAATACAGACTCAGTACACAGATACACTGTACAGTAAATGTAGGTTTTTACTTCCAGAAAGGTTTAAGCAAAGTCCAAAATAAGCAGTCCAAAAGTCATTCACAGGTAAATCGGTCAGTTTTTCAATCCAGGGATAATCCAAATATCAAAGTCCAGTGTGAAAAAACAGTTCAGTAACAGACTTACTTTAAATCCAGTAATATCAGTCAATTAGAAGAAATGGAGCAATGGCAATACTTTCCAACAGAAGGAAACAGAGATACACTCACACTCTCTTCTGAGACTCAGACTAAACAACCCAGGTTTCTGGCTCCATCTTATGGCTGTTTGAGAAACCACACCCAATTGCATGCTCTTGCATTCCCTTAAAGATATAGTACTAAAATGTTTATCCTGGTTTATATATTTCTAACCCAAATACCTGTTAGGTGACTTATATTCCTAACAATGCACATATACAGTGTTTCAAACTCTGTATACTTTGCATGACTCTAGACTTAAAGGGATTTCTCCAATGGGACCTGGATCGGATGAACCCAGGTGGCTTTTCCAGGAATGCCACAATGCCAGCCCTGTATTCTTCCCTTCCCTTGTGGTAGAGATTAGATTCTTCCTCAACAATACACCAATACACTTCCCTTTATTTGACTATGCAGAGATTCTCAGTCATGCAAGTCATGGTTTGTTCCAAAGGTGCTTCTTCAAAAGGCAACTGGACTTTATTTTTCAAAGTCCAGTTGCCTTTTGAAAAGGCACCTTTGGGACTTCCGTTTATTGTTGTAAGCCAATACATGGATTTAAGCTTTACAATATTTGGCTTTGGCTTTGATTTGGAAAAGGTTCTTGAGAATGGGTGGGAGCATAATAGCAATAGCACTTAGACTTATATACCACATCACAGTGCTTTACAGCCCGCTTTGTGGTTTACAGAGTCAGCATATTACCACCACCCTCAACAATCTGGGACCTCATTTTTTCCACCTTGGAAGGCTGAGCCAACCTTGAGCCTGGTGTTCTGACCCAAACTTGGTTCCAAGAAAGCAAACAACAACACAAAGGCAGCAATATAATCTGTTTTAAGTTTCAGCTAAAAATCCCGTTTCTTCACAGATAAAAAGCTGCTTCCAGCTAATAAGCTCCAACAAGAAAGAGCCTTGCCCAGTTGTTTGTCAAGGCTGCCAAAAACCCAGAGATAAGAACTAATTTACAAGAGTTTGCAAATACTGACTATGATGTCCACGAGGCTGAGCTTCAGAGCGTCTTTGCCTTCTGCAAAGAACGCTTTCTTCAAACCTGGCTTTTATCCTCTTGAGGGAGGGGCCATTGTTTTGCAGCCTTACTTCTGAGTTGCCCGTGCTGTTGTAACTGCTCTTTCCTCCGAGCAATCCTGCACGCAAGCGCACTTGGCACAGGCTTCTCGGGAACCACCTCATCACTGCTGCCAACCCTCCACAATCTCTGAAGGCAGCAGTCCACTCCCTAATGGTCCTGGCCTCTCATCTGAGTCCTCGCTCTCCTCAGCTGTCCACACCTGCTGCTAGCTAACCACAACACCTGGTAGGATTCGAACTGCCAAATTTCAGGCAGCTGACAATCAGCAGAAGTAGCCTGCAGTACTGCACTCTAACCACTGTGCCACCATGGCTCATGTATTATTATAAACACATTATAAACTAGCTCGATACCCGTGCTTCACTACGAAACTATGTGGCCGGGCTTAGTTTTTGGGGAGGAAATAAGGGAAAAAAAATTCTGCCTCTACCTACCAGCATCCATCGGTATTCATCTGCCTAGCATCCTGTCAGTGTGCCAGAGAGGGTTGAGGGCTGTTTGGAAACTGAAACAGTATTTGCTGTGTGAGCAAGAAGGACATAGCAAGGAGCCTGGGCATGGCTTAGGTCAACTGTTCTGTACTAAAGCTGCTTGATGCTGTGAAACTAAAACTGAAGCGGAAACTCCTCTCCTCTGCTTGTGTTTTGCATTTGGGACAGATTTATTTTCAGGTGGAGAGGAGTAGAACTCCTTAGCATCAGAGTGTGTTAATAATAATATATGAAACACTAATTCTCCGATGGTCATTTCGAAAAATCCTTTC
>NW_020769368.1:3138897-3203297 GCF_900518735.1 Pseudonaja textilis | reverse complement strand
GTGCATTTTATATTCCGAAAAATACGGTATATGCTACATATAAATAAAAGGGGGGGGGGAGGGGGAAGAACCATTATCAGTTTAAAGAAATTTTTTAAAAAAGACAAAATCAAGGTCCCCAATTAAAAACATCTCATGAATCTTAGACAACCACACCAGCGTGCCATTAACATGCGTGTCTTCACCTTATCAAAGGCTATGCAATGATAGAGACCATATCTTCTAGCCTGGCTTAGAACAATTCAATATATTGTACCGCAGATTACAATATGCCTTGAATCAGAACGTGAATAAAGAGATCTCTGCTCTTCATTGTAGGCCATTTTTTTTAAAAAAAATCTTTCCTTCTCCATTAGATGACTTGTCTGTGATCAAGAAACAGTGTTATGGGACCCAGAAGTACGAGCAGTGGGTTGTCGACATGCAGAAGAAAGCTGTGGTGTTACAGTGTAAAAATGCAGAAGAAGAGAGCCGAGTCTGCAGGGCTCTGTTTATTTGCATGCAGCACCTCCGGGTGGGTAACTTCCTTCTACTTGGGAAGCAACCATTTCTCTTGCCTTGTTGCTCTATTGCAGGGGCGTCAAACTCGATTTCATTGTGGAATGCATCAGGATTGTGTTTGACCTTGGGGGATGGTGGGCATGGCCTACTTGACATCACTCGTGTTCGGGGGCGCCTGTGAAATGCTCTGCCATTGAAAATGGGCTCCCGAGCTCCATTTTTGGCCGTGATGCTGGGTTGCGGGAAGATGTCGCAGCCAAAAACGGAGCTCGGTTGCCTGTTTCCACTGGCAGAGGCACCATGAGCTGATCCTTTGCTGTTTCCAAGGCGGTCCTGTGGGCCAGATCTTAGCACCCCACAGGCCAGACCCCTGCTCTATTGCCTTTGAGCTGTGTTTCTCCTGTCCTGTTTCCTGATGTTTGGCATTACTTTACTCAACGGTGTGTTAAGAGTACTTTGGTTTGTTAGTAGTATCAGAAGACTGCTTCAAACTAAACACCAATACATGCGTAACTCATCCTGTTCAAAATGACTGCGTTGTGTTCTGGATCGTTTTGCTTACTGTCAGGTACAGGTAGCCCTCAACGTACGACCACAATTGATCCCCAAATTTATGTCACTGAGTGAGAAATTTGTTTAGTGAATTTTGCCAGTCTAGTGAATTGGAAGGGCCTCTCCTTTGAAATGCTGCATTTTGGAGTTCAAATCCGTTGTTTTAGGTTTGAATGAGGCTGCTTTGATCTTTCAGAATGTGTCTTAAATGTGAAAGGTGATTGAACCAAGTCATTTGAATTTGGAATGATTCAAGTTTGAAATAGGTCACCTCGCTACAGGTAGTCCTCGGGTTACAATGGCAATTGGGACCAGGTCATAAAGGGTGATGTCACATAAGTTTGTGGCTTAGCTATTTCCAGTAGTCCCTATGGCTGTCATTAAATGAAGACCTCATGTGATTGTAAGGGCTTCCTCTCATGAGTGTTGTTTGCTGCCATGTTCTCAGAACAGCCTTTTTATGGTTATAAAAATAATATAAATTATATTTTTATCACAGAAATACAATGATGCCTTAATCATCAATGAAGATGCCCGAACCAAAGATGCCTTGGATTATCTGAAAGATTATTTTGAGGATATAAAAAATTGCTACTTTGATGATATTGAACAGCAGTTGGCTTCAAATTTTGAAGGTGCTTTATAGATATTTTAAAAAGGCTCACCATTCATGTTGCAAACACCTGTCTATTCCAACAAACTTGATTTTCAAAATTAATTAGAAGCAGTAAAGAATATAACATCACTAAGACTATCACTAAGATAATAAAGATTATCACTGATGATTCTTGATGAATGTATTTTATTTTTCCTTTATGTACACTGAGAGCATATGCACCAAAGACAAATTCTTTGTGTGTCCAATCACACTAGGCCAATAAAGAATTCTATTCTATTCTATTTTTAAAAATATAACAGTCCTGTCTTCCAGTAATACCTCAACCCTCATCTCTGTCTGTCTGTCTGTCTGTCTGTCTGTCTGTCTGTATCCATCTGTCTGTCTATCTATCTATCTATCTATCTATCTATCTATCTATCTATCTATCTATCGGCATTAAACGAAATGCAACTATACATGTTGAAAATAAGGGGCTGGTTGTGAACAAAATAGGAAGTTGTGTTGGCTGCCTAATTTTATCATTTTCAAGTGCGGGTTCATATGGTTGATTGCTGATCTTTTACCAGTTAGTTCCCTGTATCATAGAAAACTGGAATGGCATGGAAAAGGCTACTGTAGTTTTGCAGTCATAACTTTACGATTTTTTTGGTCATATTATTAAGTGGGTATTAAGTGATCATGCTTGCCTCACTGAGAATTAGGTCAAAACATAGAACAGACCAGTGCTAAGGAAGGAAGAGAAGAGGGAGGGGGAGAGAGAGAACTGGTAAAACTTTTATCATAAACCAGTTCCAAGAATTTAAAAAAAAAAATCGTGATCCATATTGCCCTGGATGAAAGGTGAAATGCAAAATTATTGTGGATGATTTTTGAATCCTTTATTAATGCAGCTAACTACCTATATAAACAAATACAATAAAATATAATTACTTATCTATATGGTGTTAGGTTATAGTTTTGTCAGGGAAGATGTCCCTTTCCTTATCCATCCTTAGATAATTGCATTTTTTTTTCCTCCCAGTCAATTTGTCAGAACTCACTGCTGCTTCCGAGGATGAATCAAATGAAAACCCTAAATTGGAAGATATTCGAGAGATTTTGGAAGAGGCATATCATGTCAATCCTGAGACACGCACTATTCTCTTCGTGAAGACAAGAGCGCTGCTGGCAGTAAGAAACTCTTCCAATATGGAGGAAGCGGGATTTCCCCCCGTTTTCTGCTATGTGTAGCTTAGCATTTAAGATCAGTTCACCTGTGTTTTGAGGTGTGGAGGGAATTTCCTCTGGAATGGGATTACAATGCACACTTCTAACTAGCTGGTGAGCTGCTGAAGGCTTTCTGCTCAGCTGGTAGCATCATAAGAATGGATAGGGTCAATTTTGGCATCACTTTCCTCTTGTTTTTGTTGTTACGGTGTTGGTGATGAAAAAGAAATTACAGATAAGTCCTCAGGTTAGGATAGAAAATGGGAGTGGAAAATTAAGGAATGTGCTTATTATTATTATTAAAATGTAACACTATAAAGATATTTCCAAAGGTTCTGTGATGATGTACAAAGGGCTACACATACAATCATGCCAGCCAAATTAAACTTGGATCCCTATGATCACAAGTGAATTTTACAGGCATTGAAGAACTGGATAGAAGAAACGCCTGAACTTCAGTTCTTGAAGCCACAGACGCTGATGGGACGTGGGAAAAGAAACCATTGCACAGGTGAGGCAACTTGGATGGACTGTATAGGCTAGGGACGGGTGGTGTACTGGTAGTCCTCAACGTATGGCAGGGGTGACAAATTCAAGGCTTGGGGGCTGGATCCAGTCCGGGGGGGGGGGGGGCTTAGATCCAGCCCGCAGGTCTGCCCTGGAAACAGCAAAGGACTGGCCCGTGATGCCTCTGCCAGTGAAAACAGGCTCCTAAGCTCCATTTTTAGCTTTGCTGGGCCCCTACAACCCTCTGTCAGCAAAAATAGAACTTGGGAGGGCCGCCGAGCTAATGGGGGGGGGGTGTCACTGTGCCCTCATGTTCTGGCATTCTTTCTCCTATACCACACTTCCAAGCAATGCGCTGCAACTTAATTAAGAACTTGAAACCTCTGTGTTGTATTTTATGAAGTAGAGATTCTCACCAAAGTTAAAGTCAGGGGTCCAAGTAATACATCCGTAGCAGACAAACCTCTGAGGCAAGCAGTTCCTCAAAGAATAGTTTTATTGGATATATCATATTGGCACAGTTCTGGTGAAAACTGACTCTGAAGGTTCCTGTGGTTTTTATCTAATTAAAAGTAAAAAAAAATCCCCTTCCCCAAACAATCAGTCATGTGGTCCAATCAAGGCGCTGTCTGGCTGCCTGGTGACATCACTCCGCCTTCCTCTGACCAGGTGTGAGAATGCCCTTGGTTCCCAAGAGAAAGTATTTTGTTTTGGCTACAAAACTCCAGCTATCTCTATTCACACCCCCCACCTCACACCCTTCCCTCAGCTCTCATGTAGTTACACTGAAAGCCTCAAAATGGCTGCGGTCAGGTCAGCTTCAGGGTTGACACCTGGGTTCTTTTATCACTCTGTACTTTTTCTTGCGCACCCTCTGCAGACCCGGGATAAGGGCAATATTTGTAGGATTGATACTCTGGTTTCTCCTTTATCACCTCTCTCTTCTTAGGCATGACCCTCCCAAATCAAAAAGGCACTTTAGATGCCTTCAAAATCAATGGGGACAGCAAGCTGCTAATAGCAACTTCAGTGGCTGACGAAGGGATCGATATTGTTCAGTGCAACCTGGTCCTACTATATGAATACACAGGCAACATCATCAAAATGATACAAGTCAGAGGTAGGTTGGTGAAACGGATGTTTTAATTACAGGCAGTCCTCGACTTACGACCACAATGGAGTCCAACATTTCTGTTGCTAAGGGAGGCATTTGTTATGTGAGTTTTGCCCCATTTTACGACCTTTCTGGTCACAGGTGCTAAGTGAATCGCTGAAGGTGTTAAGTTAGTAACCGGATGGTTAAGTAAATCTGGCTTCCCCATTGGCTTTGTGGATCAGAAGGTTGCAAAAAGTGATCACCTGACACCTTGCAACCGTCGTAAATATGAACCAGATTGCCCAGCTTCTGAATTTTGATCATATGACCATGAGGATGCTGCAAAAATTGTAACTGTGAAAAACAGTTGTAAGTCACTTTATTCAGTGCCATTGTAACCTTGAAGGGTCACTAAATGAACTGTTTTAAGTCGGGGATTACCTGTATGTTAACTGAAGGTCATGCATATCCACCTTAGGATGAAATGCTATCAGATACATAGCAAACAATACTTTATTTGGGCTTATTATGCAAACACAAAAGTGCTTTTGATATTGGAGGCATTATGTAATGCTTGGAACCAATTGTTGGACTTCTCCAATCCAATTCCACATAGTCCTCAATTAATGACCAAAAGTGGGAGCAGCCTCTTTATCATTAAGCAATGCCATAAAGCAAAAAAAAAAAATCATGACTCCGCTATAACTTTCAGCAGCAGTTTGGGCAATTCTGGTATCTGTCATTAAGTGTGATGTCATCTGATTATGATTTGTGGTTTGTGATTGTGATTTGTGGTTTGTGATTATGATTTGTGGTGCGAAGCCAGCTTGCCCTCGGCTGGCACATCTTAGGAAGCACGCGAGCGTCTTCTAAAATAAGGCTGGTACATTGGCAGCCAAACTATTAGTCTGCAATAGCATTGTAGTCTCCTGGCCAATGTAACAAACAGCATACATTGTTAATAAGAATAATAATACTGTGATTTGTGATTTCTTGCCAGCTTCCCCATTGACTTTGCTTGTTGAAAGTTGGCAGCAAAGGTTGCAAATGGCTATCATATGACTGGAAGACGTTGGTTACCATGTGCCCAAGTCACAATTGCATGACCGTTGAGATGCTGCAACTTTGAGCACCCATTGTAAATCTCCTATTTTAGCGTTGTTGTAACTTTGAAAGTCACTGAATGTGTATTTGCTAACCAAGTACTTAACCTGTATTCCTTGTCTGGGGGCCATCATTAAAAAATTACCTGGGTAATATTCAGTCAGTGTTCAGGTCTAGGCCTGGAACCGTTAACAGTTTTGTCCAATTTGGCTTGATAACTTTCATAAGGATTTGCAGTGAGTGAGTAAGTGCACCTTTTGTTCCTTTTAAATCCTTTCAGCAATTTTCAGTGATATCAACCACGATGTCTTTCTGTACTTCCTATAAGAGTTTCTGTTTTAAATAGTTCAGTTCTTTTATGAGTGGATGTGCTGTAGGGGTTTGCCTTCTCTATCCCATCTCCCACTTTTCAATAGTGTCATGAAGTGAATAACACTCAGGTGTATATCTCCATCCTGGGCTGGGCTAAACTTGCTATAAAGGTCAGTGGGTTCAGTGGGAAGAATTAAATTGAATCACATTTAAGATAGAAGTCTAAAAGCCAATTGGCCCTTAACTGCTTTGGTTGTAATTCTGGATAGCATAGCAATTCATCTCGTAGAGCAAATCTGTAACCTGAGAATCTTCCTAGATTTTGTAGTCATTGGTAAATAGACAGAGGCCATGACTAGATGAGTCTCTTGTAATGTCCATTATGGCTTCACTCGAAGGAGGCCTTGGCAACAATTATCCATCACTTTATCATGGAGAGGAAGGGATTGTAAGAGAGTAATTTGGCACGCAAAGGGGAACACGCTGGACTGTTCGTTAAACGTGCTTGTGGTTGCTAGAGCTGGCACCTTTCTCTCAATGTGTATTCCCCATTATGCTAACTCTTACAATTCTGCCTCTTCAATTAATGTTAAGTACAAATGCTAGTTCTCTTCTTGGTAATTATCCCAGACTGAGGTGAGCATTGAAAAGGGCAGGGGAGTTGGGAAAAGGGAAAGCTGAAGTAAAATGGTTGTGAGGCAAATAAAACATAAAGGTGTGAAATTGAACAAGTCTTTGCAGTTTCAAGCTAGAAAGCACAATCTTGGTCATGCAATTTCTCACCTCGTGATCACTTCCCTCAGCGATGGAAGTGCTAGTCTCTATTGTGGTCACTAAAAAAAAAAAAAAACCTACCTGTAATGTGCCATCACCAGGTCGTGGAAGAGCAAAAGACAGCAAGTGCATTCTTGTGACGAGCAAAAAAGAAGAGGAAGAGAAGGAGAGATACAATTTACAAAAAGAGAAAATGATGAACAAAGCTATTGAAGAGGTACAGAGTTGGGATGAAAAGAAGTTTGCAAAGAAGGTGAGCAGTTTTATAACGAGGGTTCCCTTCATGTCCCATTCAGCCAAGGGGGGGAAATTCTGTACTTTTTGAGCCAACACTGTTCAAAGACAGAATGGCTGAACCTGCAGTTTTTCTAACTTTGCTTACAAGGTTTGGTTGTCGTTTATTTATTTTCAGGATGGTTGAGGGTGGGGTGGGAGGTGGGGAAGGTTGATTCAGGACAACATTCCTGGCCCCTTGAGAGCAGTTGGTGCCTTGTGACCTGAATTCCATCTTTCTCTCTTCACCTCAGATAAACGAGTTGCAAAAGCAGCAAATAAAAATGCTAGCTTCCAAGAGAAAAACAACAGAACCCAAACCCTGGAAAGACAATCTAGTCCTTTTGTGTGGGAAATGCAAAACCGAGGTCTGCAGCACGGAGGACCTCCGGGTGATTGAGGTAACCTGCTGTTGCTGCCTTCGCTTTACAGTGCCTTTTTGGGCCGGATGAGTCTTGGAGGGTACAGATCAGCCATGTTTCCGTTCACTTCTGAATGAGGCCTGATTCAGTCCAAGTCTGTGATTTGAATTTCAAGATTTGAACTGATAAAAGCTTTATCCATAGCCAGTGGTGGGATGCAACCGGTTTAACAACTGGTTCGGTGAGCCCGTGCGCAGCATTAAGAAAACCACCCATTTTAAGCTTAAAAACTTACCTTCTAATGTCAGTGCTGGTGAGTAAAACAGCTGAGGCGTGGCAATCTGCTGTGCCATGGGAATCAGCTGAGCTAAAATACAGCGAAATATAGGACAGGAAAGGGCAGGTGAATGAGGCCAACTCCTCACTGGAACTACCAGTTTGCTAAAACAGGTGCGAACCGGTTAGAATGCCACCACTGTTCATAGCCTATAAAGCAGGAAAAATATATGCCTGCATCTGCTTAATCGTTTGGCAGAACAAAATGAAGATCACAATGATAGAGGCTTTAGAGAAGTGTTACTTAAAACATTTCTCTCTGGATTCCTTCCTGTTTTTAAAATTTTTGGAGCACTCTTCCCCCCCCCCTCTCTTTTTGTTTGTATGGGTTATATTTATTGAAATTAATCATATTGAAAATTAAAATTGTCCCATTTGCTGCCATTTCTGTTCCTCACACTTTCTTGATGGGATTTTAATATTACATTATTTTTCAACAGGCTGGCAAATAATTTTGATTTTGCAGATTCCTGAGTAGTTCTTCAGGGCTCTTCAGACCATACTTTAAAAAATGCAGCTTCAGAGGACATCATGCAAAGTTTCAGCTGGAAAGTGTTAAGGCTTTCTTTGCTTTATGCAGTATTTTTAACTGTTTCTCTGCCCTTTATAATAGAGGTGTCAGGACTAGGGTGCAGGAAACACAGCAAATAAAAGGTATTGATTTGATTTTTAAACTTCAAGTATTTACCCAAGGATTAAATTTTAAAAAGGTTGTTAAATCAAATCTTTCAGTTGAAGAATTCCTTTAAAGTTTGGTTATATTTACACTAAAAGGAGTGAAAAAAAAAATAAACATTTACCTTGACTTGTCAAATTGGAAGGGTAAATCTTAGTACTTTGTACTTCTGGTCATAGTAAGAACATTTTAAGATGCCCAGCCTTTGGGTTACACATATACAGTAAGTAGGTGGGAGTGTCACCTATTGGTAAATGGAACTCTAGCATTCTAGTCCCTTGGGAGTGTCACCTATTGGTAAATGGAACTCTAGCATTCTAGTCCCTTTGAAGTGGTCAGACTGATCAAGGGTAATTGTTCCTACATTGTATGTATGTATGTATTATACACACACACATACATATATGCATTTTTCAATTAGACTGTGAATGCACAATAGAGATTTCAAAATATATTTTGAAGTCTTCTGCCATTCCATCAAAAAAGTAGCCAGTCTCTCTCCCCCCCCAAAAAAAACCCCTCCCCAAATTTTAAATGTTTCATACATTCATTCTACATCTTGTGGCTTTCATGGTGTAGGCAGTAAACAGGAAGGATCATCAAAGGCTTGATTTTAAGGTCTCAAAAGCCATGTGATCTCCATGCAAACTCATAACCCAACAAATTCCACAAATCCCAAAGACCAGAAACAAAAGCACTTGTGGACACGATCCAACAGATAAATTGCATTGCAGATTTCTAGAAAATCTCATCCTTCTCCCAAACTATTTTGGTGAGCAGGGCAACAAACTATATGGGCTAAGGGTAAACTCTTCAAAAAAAAGTATTTATTTTAAAAAGCAAACTAAATGGGCTCAAAGGAGTCATTCACAGATTTTTTTTTTCCTGTGTCAATTTCACATAAAGACGCATTTCTGAATTCCTGCTACAAGGTGAAGCTTGGAATTTATCCAGTCCTAAACAAAACCTGAGCTAGTCGAATGCATTCATCACGAGAAAACCCTTCTTTACATTCAGCTGAAAGAAACTTGGCTTTGCCATATCAGAATTAAATGTTGGAAGTGGAACTCTAGAGGATAAATGGAGCTGCTTTGACTGCTGTGGTTGAGAAAATTGATAACTGAATATGCACTTAATATACCAAGAGGTTATGATTGACCTGAAAGCATGCAGCCTTAAGATTTTTGACTAATCCATTTATGCTATATTCTGTGCTGTGTTCATTCTAGGAGTCGCACCACACGGTTTTGGGCGAGAAATTTAAAACACGGTATATCACAAAACCTCATAAGGCAGCACGCAGCTACGGGGATTTTGAGAAAAAATTCAAGATGCATTGCATCATTGACAGTTGCCATCACGACTGGGGAATCATTGTGAAGTACAAGACCTTTGAAGACATGCCCATCATTAAAATTGAGAGTTTTTCTGTGAAGGATGTTGTTAGCAACAGGCAGAATCATTTTGGAAAATGGAAGGATGTTGATTTTGCAGTGAAAGACCTTGATTTTGAAGAGCTATCTTACTGAAGTACGGTCTATTCAAACTTTATAATCTTGCATGCCCTAGTTAATTCTATTTTAAAGTCAAATTGGTAACAGATCCTATTGACTTTCCACTTACTCCAGTGTAAAAATTCAAACTCCAAGTAGCTGTGACATCTGATTCTTAGTACGCTTCCAGTATTCAGTGCTGCTTCAAAAAAGCTGAAATGTTTCCACTGCTGTCTTTTGTTTACGCAAACTAATAATAAATGTACATATTTGAAACTTTAAAGGGTCCTTGGTTGCTTGTGGAGGCTGTGGGAGTAAGGGGTTGTTTTTAAATTATAGCTGTACTTGGCTATTTAAAAAGTTAGGGACATATAGCGGAGGATATTCTAAGACGTTTGAGGTTGAGCTAGAACCATCCTTAATAGTAATAGTTAAAGCCAAGTTTTCATCCTTCAGATTTAAGATTAAAGATATTATATAAATTCGTTTATATTTCTATTGTATTATATCCACTGTTAGGATCCATTGCTGTTGCAACCTTTTATTGCTTGGAATCCCAAAACATGTTCCTTTCTGCTAAAGCAAAGGAGAATTTATTTAATCTTGAACTTCTGTTTCAGAATTCACATGCGACCGAATGCAAACAAAGTAAAATCCACGAAAGATTCTACTCGTTTTTGAAAACAGGCTTGTTACAAATAGCTTTAATCCTGCGGTCCCATGAATGAAGGCGTCATAAGAATGAAGTGCACATATGCCAAATAATAAAGAGCCGAGTCATTTAATCATTTTTGCAGTATTAAAATTTCAAGGAGGGATTTTGATAAGCGCTTTTAATGCAATAGTGCTGGGTTAGTAACTTCTGAGGCAGGCAGGCAGGAAAAGGAACTGGTACTGTTAATGGCTGTATAAAATGTTGAAAAGAATCTAGCCTCCACATATGTAGGTGAGAAAAGTTTTTTGTTCCATCTACAAGTACAAAATAAATGGATGAAAAACAGTACTGTAGAAAGGAGTAGTTCAAAAATACACATAAATCAGACAAGCGGCCAAAGGGTTGACAGTGTAAAAAACCCTTTACAAGCCTTTCCCTTCAATTCTGCTGAAATCACATCCCCCCAGGAGCACCAGCCAGCCCAGAAAGTGGACTTTGTAGTCCTAATAAGCTGGGGAAAACTGCACATAATTCTCTTGTTACTGTATATTTTGGTTTTTTTTTTCTCATAATTACAGCATTTATAATTCTGATCCTTTGTCCTTTGAAAAAGGGTTTTTTTGGATATGAGCAGTGCTTCATTTGGGGGTTAAGATGCCATTTTGCGAATCATATAGTTCAAGATGCCGCCATTACGAAAATAGGTGAGCTCCACGTCTGTGTCAAACCTCATGATGGCTTGAAAAGTTTTTCCTGTGTCCAACTGTGGAGAGAACATAGAGAACAAGGAGGATTAAGGAAAAGTACAATGGTTTTCAGTTCACACAGGGACTTTTAAAATAGAAATTATGCCAAAGCTCCAAAGAAATAGGATCTCCTTGGAAATAACATTACGTCACCGCACATTATTTTGGTGTGTCCCATTGCAAGAAAGCTCTCCTAACGTCTTAAATGAGCAATCTGAGGGATGGGGAACATGAAAACCATGTTCAAATGTGCACACACAATATTTCAACAACTGTCAAGGGCTCACATTACCTATTCCTGCAACACCCATTGTTAGAACGCTCATCTTACATGCAGACCATCCCATTCAACCCAGTGCGAAAAAGTTGTTTTTCACTGAATTTAAACCTCTTTGTTTATTCTGGAAGTCTGAACAGGGCTTCAGCAGCATCAGAGAATAGGCTGTCCCCCTCTTCTTGGTGGCAGCTTTTTAAATATTGGAATACTGCTATCATATCTCCCCTTTTCACTAGATGAGACAAACCCAATTCCTGCAACTATTCTTCATATGTTTTAGCCGCCGATCCCCTAATCATCTTTGTTGCTCTTCTCTGCACTCTTTGAATTTAATCCAACTTGCTTCAATAGAAACAATAGCTTCCATGCACAGGAATCTTGATTTCTCACATTTTAACAATAGCAATAGCACTTAATAAGTCTTAAGACTGTAAACTGCTTAGAGCCCCCTCTAAGCAGTTTACTGAGTCAGCACATTGCCACCAACAATCTAGCTCCTCATTTTACTGATTTTGGAAGGATGGAAGGCTGAGTCAAGCTTGAGCAGGTCAGGATTGAACTTGTGGCAGTGAGCAGCGAGTTAGCCTGCAATACTGCCTTCTAACCACTGTGCCACCATGGCTCTTTTATAAAAGCTGCAAAGCAACAAGCCAAGTTTTCCTCAAGAGGGCAATAGGACTTTGTAAGGGAATGTGACTTAAAACCCTAGATTATTTCGATACACAAAGACTTCTAATATTTTCAAGCCATCACTCCTTGAAATCTTGCAAGAGCACCAAATCATAAAAAGATTTGAACGATTCAAAGTCAATTCAAGGTCTTGTTCAGACTCCAAATTTTGTTCCTTAAGTCCGACACACAGCCCCCTCACATAACTGCACATCCTTCATGTGTGCAAACACAGAGACACACACCAACACACTGAGCGTCGCGAGATTAAAATAATGCAACCCCTGGAAACGCTTACTTTGATCTGGATATTCATTCCAGGCATCAGGTCCTCCGGAATAAGGATTGTGTAACGTTCCCGCCCTGTCAATCCTAGAGACTCTGCATCCTGGCCGGGGAGATACTGTAGCGGGATGACTCCCATGCCCACCAGATTACTGCGGTGAATCCTCTCATAGCTTTCTGCAAGAACTGCTTTGATACCCTGAGGAACACACAAGGGCACACACAAGGGCATTAATAGTCCAATAAAAAAAAAAAAGTTGTAGAAAAGAAGTGGCTAATTATTTGCAGGGCAACTATGCAGACAAAAGGCTTCATGTCCATTCTTAACACCTCTAGGTAAAGTTAAAGATAAAGGTTCCCCTTGCACATACGTGCTAGTTGTTTCCGACTCTAGGTGGCGGTGCTCACCTCCATTACAAAGCCTAAGTGCCAGCGCTGTCTGAAGATGTCTCCATGATGTGGTCGGCATGACTAAGGCGCATGGAACGCTGTTACCTTCCCACCAAAGTGGTCCCTATTTTTCTACTTGCATTTTTACATGCTTTTGAACTGCTAGGTTGGCAGAAGGTGGGACAAGTATCTCTTCCCACTTATGACTCTAACCGGGTTGCTTGTATCTTTACAATTTATATTGTTTTATTTGTTTCCTAGTATGATTTGGTTGCTTATTAGTAACCTATGACTATCACTAAAGTATTGTACCTTATGATTCTTGATGAATGTATTTTTTTCCCTTTATGTACACTCAGAGCATACGTACCAAGGACAAATTCCTTGTGTGTCCAATACATTCATCAAGAATCATAAGATACAACACTTCAGCGATAGTCATAGGTTACTAATAAGCAATCAAATCATACTAGGAAACAAATAAAACAATATAAATTGTAAAGATACAAGCAACATGGTTAGAGTCATAAGTGGGAAGAGATAGGTAATAGGAAGGATGTGAAGAATAATAGTAATACAGACTTCCTAAATAGTTTGACTGTTGTGGGAATTAGTTGTTTAGCAGGGGATGTTGATTAGTTTTGAAAAAAAAAATAATGAGGGGGAAATATTTGACAGCATTTTAAACTGTTTACAGTTGTGAAAAGAAAGAAAGTTGAGAACTGTTTTCTATGGCCCCATAGAATTACAGGTAGTTCTTGGCTTATGATCATAATTGAACTCCCAATTTTTTGTTGCTAAAGCGAGATAGGTTCGTTAAGAGAATTTTGCCCCGTTTTATGACTGTTCTTGCCACAGTTGTTAAGTGAATCACTGAGGTTTTTAACTTAGCAGCACAGTCGTTAAGTGAATCTGACTTCCCCGCTGACTTTGGTTGTCAGGTCACAAAAGGCGATCACTTGACCCCAGGCGACTGCGACCGTTTATAAATATGAGTCAGCTGCCAAGCGTCTGTGTGCAAAAACGATCCTAAGTCATGTTTTTCAGCACCGTTGTAATTTTGGGTGCTAAATGAACTGTTGTAAGTTCAGGACTACCAGGTAAAATAAACGTCAACGTACAAGGCTATAGCTGAAAAAAATTCCTAGCAAAAACAGGTGTTTCACCCAGAGAATGAATAGAGAACCAAAAACGGAAAGCAGGAGATGGACTCCATTGGTTCATCCAAACCTATGATGCTTTGAAGCTTCCTCTTACTAAAATAGGCTACTCACCAGCAGGAAAGGCCCCTTGGCAGCCCAGTCCCGGGAGCTTCCTGAGCCATATTCCTTGCCGGCCAATATGATAAGTGGGTGGTTGGCTTGTTGGTATCTCTCAGAAGCATCAAATACGTCCAGCTAGAGAGACAGAATGCAATGGAAGCTCAATTAGTGAAGCAATGTCTCCTGTCAGAGATTCCTTCCTTCTATCCCTGTGGTAGATACTAACTCATTAACTCTTGTAGTGTAACACCTTTTAAACTAAGACGTGACAATAAAAAATAATGAACTATGAAAGCACAATTGGCCTTTCCCTCATTCATTTGACTCATGAAATTAATGATCCCTGTTATCTCTACAATTCATGCTGTAGAGATAAAAGTGGCATTTCCCCTTTTCTGTCTTACACATTATTCATGAAGGGTCCTTGGCGCTCTCTGAGCTTGGCTGTTTTCTTGAAGACATTTCATTACCCAAACTAGGTAACATTATCAGTGCTAGTAGGGAATGGGGTTTTCTCTCACGTTATATTCTAGTGCCTTGCCCTGTCCAATGTTGGTGGGGGTAGTTTTGGAGGTTCTTTATTGGGCTGCTAATTGTTACTTGTTTGGCAGTTGCTTGATTGAATATTGTTTACTTCTTGTTTGTCTGATGTTAATCTTGGAGTTAATCTATGCTCATCTAGGTGTTGATTGCTGGTGTTTGGCAGTCCCAATCAAGAAACTACCAAACCAGTTAACAGTAAACAGCAACCAAAGAACCTCTAAGACCACCCTCCACCAACACTGGTGAAAACAAACCCCACTCCCCAGCGAACCGGTAGCTCCAAGGATCAGCAGGAAGCAAACCAATTAGGCTTGCTCCGATGATCAGCTGTTGGGCCCACCCGCCGGCCTGGGTTCTAGGCTGTGCTTTATATTCTGTTTTTCAAGCTCAGCTGATTCGCGCGGCACAACAGATTGGCGCACATCCGCTGTTTAACACACAGGGATTGCTGGAGAAGGTCAGTAGCAAATGCTCTGTGTGCGCGCGAAGCACGAGTTTGGCGTGCCTGCTCACCAAACTGGTTGTTACACCAGTTGAATCGCACCCCTGCCACTCCATACTGGCACTGCTGATGTTTACCCAGTTTGGGTGATGAAACGTCTGCAAGAAGAAGACACAAGCTCGTAGAGTTATTCGTTCTTTTTTAAGGTCATGTCTTGGTGTGAAATGCATGGGGACATATATTTATTTATATATTTATCCTTGCACTTTAAAATCAAGGTGACCAAGAGATATACATGAATGCCAAGTCGTTCAGCTCTAGCCAGCCTGATTTCCCACACTTCAACGGAAGCCCATCAAGCATGCAAGCAAAAGCCATCTCTCCATGGTGTTATTTTCATAACAGGAAAAGATCCAAAATCACTTTGAATAAGGTTTCTGGAGGAGGTAGGTCCAAGAGTTGGCACATGTACCACGGGAGTCCATTCATGGAAAATATGTACAGAATTTTCACCAGCGTCTATGTTATGCGCTATTACTGAACACGTAGTAACTAAACGCAGAATATTTCTTCTAAGGGGAACTCCTGGTTTTTATACCTATCTACAAGAGCCTCCTAAAGCCCTAGATCACTGTGCTAGATGAGCACACTGCAGCCTACTAAGTACAATAGATTGAAACTTCTGCCTGAAAGGAGACAATCCCGCAGCAGCAGAAAAGCCCAAACTACAAGGTGAAGGGGGCTAAACCTAAGGCTGGGAGGGAAAATACTTACAGTTTCATCAGACGGGAAGTGGATAGTTTGCGGGGCCTGCTTCTTAAGGAATTTGTTAAATAGGCGTATGTTTGCAAATGTTCCTCTTGCCATGACAGCATCATTGCCCCGGCGCGAACCGTACGAGTTGAATTCTCGAGGGGTGAGACTATCAAGATGCAAAAGAGGCACGTCTTAGTATTCAAAATTCCCAAAGGTTTGATACTGTTTCCCCCCCAAAATACGACCTACCCTGAAAGTAAGTCCTAGCTTGATTCTTACACGTGTACCCAATATAAGCTCTACCCCGCAAAATAAGCCCTAATTAAGATCCCGCCCACTCCAGAGTGCATGGGTAAAAATTAAGCAAGGGGGTGGAGCTGCCCTACTACTTACCTTTGGACAGTTATAGTCAGGCCTCGCGCACCCCGACACCTGCCTTGCCGGCCCATTTCTTCTGCAGCCAGCAAGGCTTTCCTAAAGGCCTCTGTAGCTGATACCAGAGCCCCAGATCGATTTGGAGCTCTGTTATTGGCTGCAGAGGTCTTCAGGAAAGCCTTGGTGGCCACAGAAAAAGAAGTTCCTAAAGGCCTCTGACAGCAAAAAGGAGGCCGGGAGCAATGTGTGCAAGTGAGGTTAGTCAGTGGATGACACCCCCTGAAAATAAGACCTGGTGCCTTTTTTGGTGGCAAAAAATAAATAAAAGACAAGGTCTTATTTTCAGGGAAACACAGTAAATAAGCAGAGAGATTTCTCTTCAGCACTGGCAGTAGTTACACAGACCCGGTAACTGGGTTCTAGATGTTGCTGTTGAGATCTACAACTGAACAACTAAATGATGGCAAAGAGAGTAGGTAGAATTTCTTTGTCCAAAAAGAATTCCTCTACCTCACGGGGGCATTGACTGGACTCACCTTCTGCTAGTCAAGTAACGGGCAGCCGGACTGTTTCTTGCTATATTCCCTGCAGGAGAGATATGGTCAGTTGTCACAGAATCACCGAGATTCAGCAGGACATAGGCATCCACTATAGATTTAGGGGGATGAAGCTCCAGGGTCTGAGGGGAAAAAAGATCACCCAAAAAGGGTCAGGTTTGTCTGTCAGGCATATAAATGAGGACTGGTTTATGAGAACAGAAATATACCGAGCTTCCATTTTCTCTAAAGTATCTAAGAACTGGACATTCTTTTTTTTAATTTTTTTTTAAAATAAAGTTTATTTAAGTTTCATACATTTAAAACATTTTAAAAAAAACCATACAAACATATAAACAAATATATGTACACACGTACATTTTGCAGCAGGTATTGAGCATTGGTTACACTTTTCTTTTTTTCTTTTACCCCATAACATTGACGTGATCTTCCTTGTTACAATACCTTCCTCGTTCTTTTAATGTTTTAATTTCACAGAATACTTTATGATTAAACGTACATCCTCCATAGTTTCATATTATTAAAGGGAAACATTCCCTCGCACATGCGTGCTAGTTGTTTCTGGCTCTAAGGGGCGGTGCTCATCTCCGTTTCAAAGCCAAAGAGCCAGCGCTGTCCGAAGACGACTCTGTGGTCATGTGCCCCGCATGACTAAAAGCCGAAGGTTCACGGAATGCTGTTACCTTCCCACCAAAGTGATCCCTATTTTTCTACTTGCATTTTTACATGCTTTTGAACTGCTAGGTTGGCAGAAGCTGGGACAAGTAATGGGAGCTCACTCCGTTATGCGGTGCTAGGGATTCGAACCGCTCAATTGCCGACCTTTTGATCGACAAGCTCAGCATCTTAGATGCTGAGACACTGTGTCCCTTCTTAATCATATTGGAAAAATCTAAATGTACATAACCTTTCTTTTTTCTCACTTTGGGCTATTTTGCCTAGAATTTTGGGGGAAATGTCAAATTCTAGGAACACTGGTGTTTTAAAAGAATAGCTAAACTAGCTATTCCCAAAAGCAAATACAAAGCAATTCGTGTAGATAATTCCCTAACCAGAGTTACGAATTTGGAGGGGAGGGCAGTCAGAGGTTCACCCCCCCCTCCATTTCCACCTTTTCTCCTGCATCCAAATAATCTAAAGATTATAAACTGAATGTGTTATTCAATCAGAGCACTGACCTAATTAGAAGATAATCTAGTTACTTGAAATACTTTTGCAAATGTCAAAGCTTTATTTCCTACTAATGAATACTCATTTTAGTGATCCTCCCTCCCTCCCTTCGTTCCTTCCTTTCTTCCTGAGACGTCTAATACTTCACACTTTGTTACTAGACAGGCTACTTTTGTTTATACTTTACAAAACTTTTAGAGAAACTTAAAAAGAAACCTGAAATCATTTAAACAAACCACAACCCAGAAAGCATGTTTGTCAGCAAATTCATCAAAAGGCCACGAAAAGAGAATTACCAGGTTTTCAAAAAATGGAGGAGATTTAATATATGTGGATTTTGGATTCCAAGCATATAGTTTGTCTGATGAGACATCTAGGTCATTCCAGGATTTGTTTACTGTCTAGAAAAATTAAAAGAAAAAAGATACAAACATAGCAAATGTCAATTTTCTAAATCCCTTTATCTCTAGCCTATGAATAAACAAGCAATGTGAGAAAAAAAGTTCTTTTTGATTCAGAGACACATGAAAACAAATGCAGATTTATGCTTATTGTTCAATTTCTGAACTAAAGGCTCCATTCTTTTACCCATTCATCTAGCCATGCCTATTTTTGCCAACTCAGTCTGACCTGGTTAAGTTTGAGACCAGGAGAATCAAGTAGCATCCCTATTTAGAATGTTCCTTCTCATAAAAGTTTCTGACAAAATTTCATTGGGTCCAAAAAGGTTTAAAAAGTGCATCAAAGTTTGGCCAATCCCATATTGGCGCTTTCGTTGTCTTTCTGGTGATTTTTTTATTAGAATATCATGATCTTACCCAACTCACAAGTGAACTCTCTCTTGTTTTGTGGGAACCTTTATGAAGTTTTAACTTACAAGTAAGAAGAAGCAAATGTACACCAGAGCAAAGGCAGAAAGCACAATTTAATACTGAGTATTACCTCTATTTTCTGGTAGACCTCTTTAAACATTCCTGGAATTACATGTTGACGTTCAATGGCTTGGATCTCCTCTCTCAGAGGCCAAATATCCTTCAGAAAGATCTTTTTGCCTTGTGCGTTGACACCTGCAATTCATGGAACACCGGTTTTCAGCAGGCACCCTACTAACTTGTCCTCCACAGAGGCACAATGAGCTGAACTGGATCTCATTTTCTATAACCAGGTTGATCCCTTCTCCATGAACATAAACCCTATATACATACGATGATTAAGGAATACAGAGAAATATGGAGAATAGTCTTATGATCCCAATCAGGGGTGGGCTGCTGGGGTTTCGCAGGGATTCAGAGGAGCCCCTAGCTAAGATTCTGTGCAGTTTGAAGAACCCCCAAATCCCACTTCTGGCTGGCTCCGCCCACCCCACTGCTTCCCTCCCAGGAATCCCCACACAACGCATTTTGGATGTAAGTAAGTGCAGGGTCCACGAGGGGGCTCGGGGAAGGTGAAAAACGAGCTTCCTGGAAGTTCAGAAAGGCTGGAAATGGGCCTGTTTCTGGCTTCTAGAGAGCCTTCGGAGCCCAGGGAGGCTGTTTTCACCCTTCTGGAGGCTGAAGGAAAGCCTCTGGAGCCTGGGGAGGACAAAAATGCCACCCCCACCATGGTGCAGGAGGCTGACTTGGCCACCATAGCTAGGCCCACTCAGCAACCAGGCAGACAACCTGTCGCTAAAATTTTTGAAGCCCACCCCTGATCCCAATCCCTTTACACAATCCATCTATATACACAGAGACCCGGAGATTTGGCGTGGTTTCTGGTTTATTTAAAGTCATCCCCTTCAAAAAAAAATTCCAATCCCGTAGTTTGCAAATTATGCCTTACCGAGAGGATCCTTTTCAAAGTCAATCCTTACAGTCCCTGCAATAGCATAGGCGATTACCAGGGGAGGGGAGGCCAGATAATTAGCACGTGTGTTTGGATGGACACGGCCTTCAAAGTTCCTGTTTCCAGACAGCACCCCTACAGCTACTAAGTCTCCCTGCAAAAATACCGTCCATATTGAAAAAGAAAGTAGTTTCCATTTGTTCATATCACCAAGGTCCATATACAATGTCCATTAAAGTCACATGAAATCTCACTCCTCTCCTTAAAAGACTATGCTAAATAGCCACATTAAAATTGAATAAAAATGGGAGTATTGACCTAGGCTTCCCAAGATCATGAAGGATAAAATCCCTTTTATTTAGGTTAAAGTGAATTCCTCTCCAGCAAACTGTCTTTCATGAGATTTCACAACTACAGACCTTTATCAGGCTTGGAGAGTTGTCAGGCCGATATCTTCCAAACACCATGCTGTAACAGCAATTACTTGGCAAGAAGTCAGATCTTCACCCTAATGAATTAAACTAATTGTCTCCTGCAAACACCACTCCCCTTTCACTCCTCTTTATTCCCTATGGGAGGGGCCATTCACTGTCCATCTGAGCCTTTACTCCCAAGTTGACCCTTGTTCCTTAACTGTTCCCTTCTCCTGGCAGCTCTGTGGATGCGCACACTGGGAACAGGCTCCAGCTATTCTTCTTGCCCCGCTGATCTCTGACTCTGAAGGCAGCTGATAAGTGTCAGACGGCCCTGGCTCCATCTCTGCCTCTGACACAGAGCACTCATAAGAGCTTTCCCCAGACTCCAGGACTGGCCCATGTTCCTCCCCAACCTCCTCACTGCCTGAGTCTGCCACCAGCTCCGCTGGCCGCTGGCAGGCTACAACAATGGGAAGTTGGCTATCCATTTCCAAATAAAGTTCAAAGTTACTTTTCCTGTACTATAAGAGCAAGGAATTATTTTAAAGCAGCATTTTTCAAACCTGGCAACTTTAAAATGTGTCCTCTTCAATTCCCAAAATTCCCAGATAGCTTAGGAGTTGAAGTCCACATATTGTAAACTTTCCAAGTTTGAAAAGCACTGTTTTTAAAGCAAGGGTGGGGAACGATGGTCCTTTAATGACTTGTGAACTTCAATTCCCAGAATTCCTGAGCCAGCCATGTGGGCCTTAGGAATTCTGGGAGTTGTGGTCTATAAATCATAAAGGTCTACAAATTCCCCACCTCTGTTTTAAAGGGACACAACTCCATCATCTCAAGAGCTCTTAAACTCTTAAACTAAACAGCTCTTATGCATGGTAACTATCATTAAACTGTCAGCTTTGGAAGCCATATTTTACCTAGGAACTTCCACACTGCCCCATTCTAGTGCCTGGGAATTTGGGAGGGGAGGATCTTACAGAGAAGTGTAAGTTAAACATAACAACATTCTTCTTCTGAGTCAAGGACAAGCCACCCTGCACCTGGGAAAGGAGTGGTTGGAGGGATGTCTCCAGTTGAACCATGTGATGGATTGATGGATGCAGGGGAAGAGTTTTGGATTTTCAATTACGAAGGGAAAACCCCGAATTCTCAGATTCGGGTTTTCCCAGATGTGCCAATAGGACTACTCTAATAAAGTGGAACTTTGAGAAGATCCCTGTCTCAGAGTTTATTGGTTTGGAGTTTGTTAGTTGGAACGCTGACATAAACATTATATTGACAATGTTAGATCAATGTACAATAAATAAGCATTGCCCTTCTACAAATAGTCTTCAAATTGCAAGTACAGTTAGCCCAGAATTTTGGCTGTTGAGCAATGGATTCATGAAACAAATCATCCCCAGACCTGATTTTATTGCCATTTTTATGGGGGTTAAGTGAACCACAGGGTTGTTCAACAAAATTGGCTTCCCCAATTGACTTGCTTTGTTGGAAACCAGATAGAAAGGTTGCAAATCACGATTGTGTGAGCACGAGACACTGCAACCACCATAAATGAAGTTGCCAAGCATCATGTCACCAGGTGACTGTGGTAGTGGTACGACAGTTGCAACTTCAAGGATGAGTCAAGGCTACTGTAATCATGAACCGTTATTAAGTGAACAGTGGTAAGTCAAGAACTACATGCAAGAACAATAAGCCTTCTATTCTGCATGTCTAAAGTGTTCATACATTGTTCCACTGTCTATCCACAAATCCAGTCACTACCAATCTTATTTTTTGCTGGGTTCTGGTCATTTGTATGCAAAATCGCGAAAAAAAAAACAAACACACACAAAAAATCAGCAATACCTGAGTAATGGCTTCAACAACAGATTCCGGCAAAGGCCCACTATTACCAATGCATGTCATGCACCCATAGCCAACCACATCAAACCTGCGGAGAACATGAAAGTCAATAGATTACCAATGGGACATCTAGTAGAAAAGAAAAGATCAAACAAATGCATTTCTCCCATTTGCCAGATCATATAATAAATTCAGAATAACGACCCTAGTGTTGATGGTACATTCTTCTAACTGGGCAAGGAAACTTTATATAAACTGATTCCTATGGAGGGGCTGGTGGGAGGATGGATATATCTTTAGATATATTTTTCCATATGTTTCAAATAGTGAAACAATAAGCTCCTCTCACGATCACTCTCAGCCTTTCAGAAAGTACGGCCTCTGTAAAAACTGCTTGTAGACCAGCTGCTTCAAACTGAGAATGGGGGGAAAAAAAACTTGACCGAGCATAAAAGGAATCTTCCAGCTTTACCTTCTTTCTGACACATCAATTTATGAGCCGGGGGGATAAGTATTCAGATTGTTTAGTAAAGATTAATGAGCAGGGCGGATAAGTATTCAGATAACAAAAAGATTAATTTTATAATCCACACACACATCATGAGACAATTGATCCTCTTTCAGTTGAGCTGGGCTTGGCCATGCATGCATCTCAATATGGCATACAATAAACATGGCACTCTTGGATACAAATTGAGTTGGAAAGTAAGTGAATCTCCCTAACTTGAAACGACGGCAAGGACTTAATCCACCCCATGTTTCTTGAGGAATTAAAGTGGTATGAAGTTTCTTCCACTTCGCAAGCAATCTGTAATCCAGTGAATGATGCTGGCGCATCCAACATTCCCGTAGTAGCTGTGTGCAGCTGTTTTCTTAACCTTCGGGGTCAATGTCTACACAGCATGGGCTGAATAGATTCTCTATTTGGTTTGTACTCTCCCTTCTTCAGCTGAACACGTGAATTGCGTTTATACAGAGCCATTCAACCAGTGATTTTTAAGGCCATACAGCTCATCTGATTCTATAATATAAGGGTGTTTTAGAGCACACAAGATCAAGATCGCTCACAAAGTACTTGTCTGCAACTCCTCAACTGAAGAATTGTGGATAATATGTATGTATGTAACTATATGTAATTGCAGCTCCAGATGCTCTGGAAATCCAAAGTGCTAAAAACAGAGTTGGAAGGGACCTT
Organism: Pseudonaja textilis; assembly: GCF_900518735.1. Next base: position 3,180,073 of record NW_020769368.1, on the reverse strand, counting down.
GGAGGTCTTCTTGTCCAACCTCCTGTGTAAACTGGAGATCCTATACCATTCTGGACAAATGGCTGTCCTATCTTTTCTTAAAAACCTTCAGTGATGGAACATCCACAACTTCTGAAGGCAAGCTGTCCCTCTGGTTAATTGTTCTCACTGTCAAGAAATGTTTCCTTAGTTCTAGGTTGGTTGTCTCCTTGATTAGTGTCCATCCATTGCATCTTCTCCTGCTTTCAGATGCTTTGGAGAATAGGTCGACCTCCTCTTTTCCTTTGTGGCAGCCCCTTAAGCATTGGAATATGGCTATGATGTCAGCCCTGGTCCTTCTTTTCACTCGACTGGACGTACTCAATTCCTTCAACTGTTCTCTATAAGTTTTAGCCTCCATCCCCCTAATTATCTTGTTGCTCTTCTCTGCACTCTTTCCAGAGTCTCAGCATCTTTTTAATGTTGGAGTGACCAAAACGTAACAATTTTACAGCACACATATATTTGGAATTGCTATATTTTCCTTGGGTTCTTTAAGACAACATTTTCCTTATTTTTTTAGATATAGCTACTTGATTAAACACACGTTTCTTTGTTATTGCAACCAGGAATCCATCTTTGAGATTAAAAGTATACATGGAAAAAAAGAAAGAAGAAAGGAATGTCTTACCCTAGTTGAGCAAGATAAGGCATCACTCCACTCTCTCTTAAATAGTATGTGACTACTCCACTTCCTGGAGACAAGCTAGTTTTAATATATGGTTTCACGGTCAACCCAGCTTCTACAGCTTTCTTTGCAAGCAAACCTGCATAAAGAGTCACACATATATATACAGATATATGAGTTTGTGTACTTCAGGCTAGTTTAGGCTTTTTATACAAAAAAATATTCTAAAAGCTTACATAGCTGGTATACCGCTACTCAATCTGGCTCAAAAAATATAAATCTGATACCTTCTCTCCTGCCTTGGAAATAGAGAGAAATCCAAAATGTGGAAGCCCCTATTTCCCATAGTAATGGAAGTCTGGTCCTTGCTGCCTTTCTTTTGCAACACCTAGAAGCCCAGCAAGCTCCATGATCCTCATGAAGATTCAATGGAATATCACCAGGGGTGGGACTCTACCAGTTCGGACCAGTTCAACAGAACTGGTTGTTATGAATTCTGAGCAGTTCGGAGAACCGGCAAATCATGTCCCTGTCTGGCCCCGCCCCTCTATACCCTCCCCTCCCCTCCCCACCCATTCAGTCCTTATTGTGCATGCATGACATCGCGTGCATGCCCGACATAGCTGACTGTGTTCTCCCCACCACCGAGTCACTCCTTAAGATATTTCTTTTTTTCCCCCCTCCCGATGATCAGCTGTTCCGACGATCAGCTATGCCGGGATCCCCCTAGCTGTCTTACTGCTTCGCCCAGGAGGCAAAAAGGAGAGCGTGGGTGGGTGGGGGGTGCTGCAAAAGAATAAGAAGAAGCCACCCCCACCCAGTCACATGCCCGCCTAGCCATGCCCACAGAACCAGTTGTTAAAAAATTTGAATCCACCCCTGAATATCACTGCAACAACGTGCTCTCTGTGATTTATGGCCCAAGCCACTGAAAAACAAGATCGACTTAGATCTCAGACTCTGTGTTGCAGTGCGGGAATGCCGTGTTTTTACGCATCCCCAAGAGATCTTGGAGAAACGCGATTGTTGTTTCATGGAATCTATACCGCATTCATGTATAATAAAATGAAATATCGGGAAGAAATAAAAGGGGCAAGGAACAGCCTCTGCTCCACCACTTTTCATCTGATTTTAATAGCCATTCCCCTCTTTCCAGAGAATTATGGAATTCAGCTTCTGTGGAAGGAAATCTAAGGCTCCTTAAAACAGTTTGCTGTCAACTAAATTAAGTTAAATTAAATTTAAAAAGAGATCTGTGGGGCACTTCCATTAAATGTGCAGTACGGGTAGTCCTCCACTTACAACCATTGGTTTAATAATTGTTTGAAGTTACAAGGGCACAGAAAAAAGCGATCAGTTTTCTCACAATCATTGCAGCATCCCCATGGTCACATGATAAAAAAAAAATGGGCGCTTGGCAACCGGCATGTATTTATGATCCTTGCACTGTGCCAGAGTCATGTGACCATCGTTTGTAACCTTCCCAGCTGGCTTCCAACAAGCAAAGTCAATGGGAGGCAGTCAGATTTGCTTAATGTCTGCATGATTTATTTAACAACTGTGGCAAAAAAAGGTGGTAAAATGAGGCAAAGCTCACGTAACAAACTGCCTCGCTCAACAGCAGAAATTTTGGGCTCCATTGTGGTCGTAAGTCGAGGACTACCTGCCTCTATCTTTGCTTTAACTGGTGCTCTAAAATGACAACTTACCAGCTCCAAGCATCACAGAAGGATTGCTAGTGTTGGTACAGCTAGTAATAGCCGCGATCACAACTGACCCGTGTGTTAGTTCAAACTCCTTGTCATTGTAGACAAACTGGACATGGTGGTTGTGATATTCGGGGGCAATCTGGAAACCTTTAAATCCTTGCTGCAAAACAGAAATCAACAAAAAGCATACATATTTTTAAAATTGGTAAGAAACGCTCAGACAGAGCTAATTGGGGATTTCTGGGCATTGAAGTCCCTACATCTTAAAACTTGCCAAGATTGAAAAATACTGATCTAGACGTTTGAAACTGAAAAGCTGCCACAAAATATTGTAGCACAGCCCATCCTTTCAGTGTTCCGTCCAGCGTACCCTATTCCATTCTACCATCTCTCAGTTTCTCATAATTTACTTCCAATTGCCAGCTGGCTTTCCATATCAATCAGTTTGGAATTACTCTGCTTACCTGGATTATAATCATATTGTAATCATTAAAACAATTCAGGAAGCTTTACGGTTCTCTTGAATGTGCTGACACGCGTCCTCTTGTTTGTAGATAGATGGAAGTAGCCACATTAATTACTTCTGATTAATTTTAAATCAGTTTAAATAAAATAAACCAGTTCATTTTTTTTCTCTAGCTCTATCTTTTTTTTTGGGGGGGGGGGGGAGAGATATACTTCTGTATGTCATTCAAAGCCAGGTGCAACTGAAGGATATACGATATTCTGTGTATATTCTGTGCATGACAGACACTCTGTAAAAATGCTGTTGAGAAGGGAAAATTTTTATTGCTTCTTCCTCCACCCAGTCAGTTGGAATTACCAACTTTGCAAAAGTCTTAGCAGAATTTAGTTGAATTTTCAGTTTTCCAGCTGACTTCTGACCCCATCCTTCATTATTGTCAACCGTGGTCAATAACCTAGGTCTAGGACAACAAAAGCTATAGTCTCATCTGGGGGATCTGGGAATGGTCATGATAGTTCAAATAATGTTGTGTCTACTGATTTTAAAATAGCATGGTCTTTGGCTGATTAAACACCACATTTATCCTTTTAGCTTCAAAATCCATTATTTGTACAACAAAACTATTACAATTCTATCTTTGAAATTTAGGCACAAAGTTGGCTTTGCTAGTCAAAGGAAACACATTATCCTAAAGAATAACACTTTAGATCTGGATAGCAGGAGAGCATATGAATTTATATCAAAGGCAGCCACCAAAGAGTTTCATCATTAATGAAAACTGAACTGTGAAAACATATATATTTTATATTCAAGTCTGGCCCCACCAGCAAATAGATTCTCCACAAATAAGAGTAGCCTCACAAAGAAATATATCTTCTGTACATTGATTATAAATTAATTAATATATCGGAAGGAAGATCACATACCATTATAAAAGGGGTATATTTTAAATTGAAAATAGCATTACCTTTGCTCCCAAGCAGGTCTCAAAATCCTTCTTCATGTCAGAGACAGCTACCTTGTCCTGCGGTCTTTTAGGACCACTGCAACATGGCACAACAGTTTGCAGGTCCAATTCTACAATCTACTGAAAAGAAAGGAAGTGGGAAGAAAGAGAAACCGAGAGGTGCTAGCTTCCTTGAAATTGTTCCTTTATATATTTATATAAGTAGCCCTCGACTTACAAACGCTCACAAAATGACTTACAAAATTATGGTGGCACAGAACAAAAGGGATGCTCGGCTCATGCCGCCGTGGTCACATGTTCAAAATTCGGGTGCTTGGCAGTCTGTCCACACTTAGGACTTGTTGATCTTTCTTTCCCCCACTCCTTAAGTGCTGAAGCTAAACTCCCCCCCTCTGCCCTGCAGTCTTGATCCCCTATAACCACTTAAATTGCTAAATTTATTGCATGCCTGGAAAGAGGATGACCAAATCTATAAGTTGTTTACCTGGAGGACTGACTAGTCGCCTGAAGAATAGAGAAAAAAAATTTTTTTAAAGGGCACTGCAGAAGCTAAAGGGATTCAGATAAGCAACTTGGGAGAATTTGAGCCAAATCGTCAGGATTCATAGCACAGCCTTGTGGGGGATGATTTCAAGACAGGCCTGTAGCAGCTTGAACCTAACCCACCAGCTTCATTGTATGGCTGCCAAGGCTCTTCATAATCCTTGCTGGTTCTGAAATCCCAGCCATGAAGCGTTAATAAGAGGGTTTCCTTCCTTGGTGGTCTGCCATAGGTAGGTGGTGGGCTTAATTTGATTTGGCAGATCCTCCATTAGGCCTGTGCTGGCTTGTTTCAAGGGCTTCAGCATGATTTTAAAGTAAGAAACCTAGAGGTTACCCAGGTTTTGCTTCCACCAAAGTGCATAGTAGTTAAAGGATTTTGGTAGAAAATCCATCAAAACAGGCTTCTCTCACATTAATAAAAACGGAATTAGATGCCAGAGATAGCCACAAGACTCTGCCTATTGGGCCAACTCTATGACCATCCAGTAATTCTAGTAATTTTGAAAACATTACTTCTTTTTAGACATCTTTAATTTAACCACTGTACTCAATGAGAGGCTTTCTGGTTCTTATCTTCTAAATAGTTTTGTAATTGGCTTCTGCCTTTTCGGTTAGTGGAAGATGCAGGATGATTTCCTGAGATGTCTAGAAGTCTGGGGCTTGAATGTTCCTTTGGGGAACAGTACAAATTTAAGCAAAGGTACCTGAGTAAAATCTGGATCCTGAGATGAGTTATTGAAATCTCTAAACATTCCTGTAGCCTTGAGGTACTTTCTTATATGATTGATCTTTTCTTGATCACGGCCTATAATGGACAAAAATAACAACTCTGTGACTGTGCAAAGAGATAGAAAGGCAATTTCTTAAGGAACAGCAAATGTAAGATGCTGCATAGCAGGGGCCTCCAACCTTGGCAACTTTAAGCCTAGAAGACCAGCTTTGCTGGCTGGGAATTCTGAGAGATGAAGTCCTCCGGGCTTAAAGTTGCCAAGGTTGGAGAGCCCTGCTGTTTAGAATTTCAGAAAACCTCTAGTATCACACCAAATGTACAACATTGGGTATTACCAGACTATTTAGTATACACGCTAAGAGACTAATCGTAAAGTTCTAACTCATCTTTAAAAGTGAAGAATGTAAACATGTCTGAATCATCATATTGGCACTCCCAATGAATACTTACTGAGAAAATGGTTTGGGTGTAATTGGAAGCATGCTGTATATGTGATAAGAAACACATGGTGAAGGATTTACTGTTTATATGTTCAACACAATATGAAATACATACTATCTGCATGCAAATGCGCAAACTAAATAAATTCACACTATCTCTACATAAATGTGCATGCAGTATCCCTGAAACCATTACTTGAGTTAATTATACATGAGCCAATATTTTGAATTAATAAGTTTGTCCTTTACTAACTCTAATTTTCAGGATGACACACATATTGTTTGTGAAATTAGAAAGATCCTATTAGAAGACTGTCTGAATCCTTTGATTTACTAAATAAATAGACTAAAGTATAGGAACTTGAACAATCAGCTCCTGAGGTTGGACCTGTATTTTATATTTTGCTAAAACTGTGATTTTTAATTGGCTAATCAATGTGAGCCACTTTATCACACACTGACCAAAGCATAATTCACAAATCTCCAATATTTTATTTTCTGCATAGGCACATAAAGCAATAAAGAATTATTCTAATTCAGATGCAAGAAACCATATTTTACTATTGATAAGATAGCAAATACAATCTCGGAACTCAAGCAAAAGCCCCCAATATCTTCTTTCTTTTTTACCTGAAATAGCCACACTGTTTGACCCAGAATAGTTTTATATTTTGGGGTTAATTGATCCATTTACAATGTTGAAGTCTGATGTGGGAATCTGAAGTCTTCCAGGAGGAGATTTCCTTTTCATAGTAACTGCTATAGCGACTATCTCTAATTACAGAATCTTATCTTGCTGCACTACCTCTGGTTTCCCAGGATATTTTTTCATAGTGTCAGCTTTCCTGTAGATTTTTTTTTTTATCTTGAGGAATATCTAAATGGACTGCTATGGGTTTCCCTGTATTGCTTTAGGTAACATGGCTTCCTGTCCTCTGTTCAGTTTTGCATCATCCCAGCTTTCTATTCAATTTTTAAAATTGCATTAGAATGAAGATTTTAAAGAATCAGAGAATCTTGATACATGCCAAGATTGGAGCTTACATTTCTTTCCACAGATGCTATATTGGTCTAAACGGGCTGGTATTAAAACAGGTGTCCTATCTTCATCTGAAATGAATACGCTCTGCTTCACAAATTCAGGTTTTACATATTGTTTTTCGTCTACTCACCAGTTTGAACTAAGTATTTGATGCTAACTTCATCAACTGGGAAGAAGGCAGCAGTTGCTCCATATTCTGGACACATATTGGCAATGGTGGCTCGATCAGCAATGGACAACTGAGCAACTCCAGGTCCAAAGAACTCGACAAATTTCCCCACAACCCCTACTTGGCGTAAATGCTGCAACACATTTAAGTTTGCATTCAGTTCCATTTTCACGGTATGTTCTATACTATATTTAAAAAGGCTGAAATCAGATATAACTGAGCTTTGGGGGGGGGGGGGTTTCCATAAAGGAGAATCCAAGGCTCCATTTAAGCAAAGTTTGCTGCCAAATTTGAACCTATATTGCAACACTAAGATACAAGTCTAATAAACAAATAAAATAAGTTTGATTGATTTCAATAGTTTTTCTAGAGAAATACAGTTTTATAATATGGCACAAAACTTTCTGTTGGACATTTTGAATAAAAATTGTCCTGAATGTAAATTATCAGCTGGCATCCCCCTATAGCCCCAAATCTCACTATCTCCAATTTGCGTTGGCTGCCTCAATCGATTTAATCTTGGCTGAGTTCTATTTTTATGCCTCTTGGAACCCCTTTAACATTTGTTGAAAACTGATCATACATTTTCCTGCAATTTTGAATTAGGAAACAAATAAAAATATAATGTTGTCCTCAAATTAAGTATGTCACAATTAAAAATCCTGCACATGTCTATAATGCACCAATGTACTTTGTGGTCCTCAGTATCTCTGTGTTAAGAGAAGTTCTTATCTCTAAAAGGTGGGACTATGGAACTATTTTATTAATTCAATACTTCTGACACACATTAGTGCTTAGAATAGTGATCACTAAGTGACTTTGTTGATTATATTAAATTGGAATAAAATACTCTCAGAAATAGAGTTCAAACACTTGATGTAGAGGACTTATACTCCTACCCTGTATCTATTAGCATGCAGATTTCTGAGATTAATTAAGCAATAGTCTCGTATCATGATCAGCTGTGGTCAGTCAAGCAAGTTATTACCTTGGTAACTGTGAGCACGATGTCTGTGGATGTGACCAATGACTGAGGACTACCGCTCAATTTGTAACCAATCACTTCAGGAAGAACCATACTGATTGGTTGGCCCAGCATCACCGCTTCAGCTTCAATACCACCCACACCTGATCAATGGGAAAGAGAGAGCGGGAGGAGGGAGCAAGAGAGGGAGAGAGAAAGATGCATTAAATATGATTGCTGACTTATCTTGCAGCAACATTCATTCAGGAAAACAACAGTGGGTCAGCAGTATTATTGACAGGGAGATGAAAACAGTAGTTATTCATCTAAAATAAATAAAATCAGGGTAAAAAGAACATCAAAAATATTGCTAGATCAAAACAATGGCCTATCTAGATTCGTTTTTTTGTTCCCACAATGCCCAAGCAGATGCTAACAGGAAGACCCAAGAACAGTTGTGCATTAGCATGTTCCCTACCTCATTTCCCCAAGGAACTCAAACTGGACTGAGAAGTCACAAGGCAATCAGTTTTAAAGCGGGGTTTACCAATCTGCAGATGAAATTAAGCGGAATGCCGCACCCCTTGTTTAAGAAACATGTACATGCTAAACATACAGGATAGTTTTGCTATAAAAACCATGCTGTAAGGATCAAAAATATAAACTCTTTTAACATGTGAATCTGTTCTCTTGCATTCTGCAAATCACTATGCATGCAAAATCATTTTTTCCCCTTTCCACAGGCAAATAAAACACAACCTAAAAACAATAGAACAAGGCATTTAAATGTGAAAGATTCAAGGAGCTTAAGAACAGGAAATGAAAGAATTGTAAACACATGACTATCATAAAATAATACTAACCCTGTATTTCTTCCCTGGCTAGATCCTACATCATCTTCTTACAGGTGAAACTTGAAAAATTAGAATAGTGTGCAAAAGTTCATTTATTTCAGTAATGCAACTTAAAAGGTGAACCTAATATGAGATAGACTCCTTACATGCAAAAAGATAGTTCGAGCTGTGCTGTGTCATAATTGAGATGATTATGGCTTACAGCTCATGAAAACCCCCAATCCACAATCTCATAAAATTAGAATATTATGAACAGGTTCAATATTCTAGGCTCAAAGTGTCCCACTCTAATCAGCGAATTAAGCCATAACACCTGCAAAGGGTTCCTGAGCCTTTAAATGGTCTCTCAGTCAGGTTCAGTAGAAATCACAATCATGGGAAAGACTGCTGAGCTGACAGTTGTGCAGAAAACCATCATTGACACCCTCCATAAAGAGGGGAAGCCTCAAAAGGTAATTGCAAAAGAAGTTGGATGTTCCCAAAGTGCTGTATCAAAGCACATTAATAGAAAGTTATGTGGAATGGAAAAGTGTGAAAGAAAAAGATGCACAAGCAGCAGGGATGACCGCAGCCTGGAGAGGATTGTCAGGAAAAGGCCATTCAAAAGTATTGGGGACTTTCACAAGGAGTGGACTGAGGCTGGAGTCAGTGCATCAAGAGCCACCACACACAGACGGATCCTGGACATGGGCTTCTAATGTCGTATTCCTCTTGTCAAGCCGCTTCTGAACAACAAACGTCAGAAGCTCCTTATTTGGGCTAAAGAAAAACAGAACTGGTCTGTTGCTCAGTGGTCCAAAGTCCTCTTTTCTGATAAGAGCAACTTTTGCATCTCATTTGGAAACCAAGGACCCAGAGTCTGGAGGAAGAATGGAGAGGCGCACACTGCAAGATGCTTGAAGTCCAGTGTGAATTTTCCAAAGTCTGTGTTGATTTGGGGAGCCATGTCATCTGCTGGTGTTGCTCCACTGTGCTTCATTAAGTCCAGGGTCAATACAGCCATCTACCAGCAGATTTTGGAGCACTTCATGCTTCCTTCCACAGATGAGCTTTTTGGGATGCTGACTTCATTTTCCAGCAGGACTTGGCATCTGCCCACACTGCCAAAAAGCACCAAAACCTGGTTCAATGACCGTGGGATTACTGTGCTTGATTGGCTAGCAAACTCGCCTGACCTGAACCCCATAGAGAATCTACGGGGCATTGCCAAGAGAGAGATGAGAGACATGAGACCAAACAATGCAGAAGAGCTGAAGGCCGCTATTGAAGCATCCTGGTCTTCCATAACACCTCAGGAGTGCCACAGGCTGATAGCTTCCATGTCACGCCGCTTTGAGTCAGTAATTGCTGCAAAAGGGGCCCAAACCAAGTACTGAGTACATATGAATGCTTATACTTTTTAGAGGTCCAATACTGTTCTATATACAATCCTTGTTTTATTGATTGCATGTAATATTCTAATTTTCTGAGATTGTGGATTTGGGGTTTTTATGAGCTGTAAGCCATAATCACCTCAATTATGACAAATCACGGCTTGAACTATCTTGCTTTGCATGTAATGAGTCTATCTCATATATTAGTTTCACCTTTTAAGCTGCATTGCTGAAATAAATGAACTTTTGCACGATATTCTAATTTTTTGAGTTTCACCTGTATATTCATAACCCCCAATACTCACACACAAATGCTTGCCAATGAATTAGAAGATAAGGATATCTCGAAACATGACATCAAGAAATACATTTATTTTACTCAGCAGTGGAATACCATGCATGCATCTCTTTATCAAATTTAGATCCACTCTAGATCTAGTTTTCCTTGGCTATTCCCAAGGGAAAACAAACAATGTTTACTACATTGTCTTTTTAATTTTAAAGGGACGCACCACTACATTTCCAGATACATACAGCTTTTCTCACTTGTATTGAACTGTGGCACATATCTCGGCTGCATGTTTTTTTTCCTGTGCCCCCAACACATTGCTTTGAGATGTAAGTGATCTATTCTTAAGTCAGCTGAATTGGAATTAAAGTAGTATTTCTCCCTTAGTCTGACCGTCTTTTAGGGTAGTGTCATGCCCTTGTTGGGAGTCTGATTCTGAGGGGAAGATTGACTGACAGGGAATGGGAGTGTGGCTCCAGTGGCTATGGAAAAAACAGGGGAAGGGCAGTCTGGCTGGGCATTCAGTGGAAGACCCAGGGCCACCCCCTCTTTATCCTAGGGCATGCACGGAGGAACGGAGAAGGGAGCAATGTAGCTTACAGGAGAGAAAAGGGCCCTGATCCCTTTCATTAGTTGCAGCTGGGAGAACAGGATATAAGAAGGGCGTTTGCACACAGCACCTTGCTGGAAGCAAAGCGTACATTATCTTGGTCAAGACTTATCTGGGTTTTGGCATCCTCCCAACTGTGTGTGCTTCGTTATCTTTTGGAAGTCTGCAATTTATTATCTTGGCCTGTCGTGTTAATTACTTCAGCGTGGTTTGTGTTGTGTTGTTGTTTTTTATTTCTAATTTATCTGTACTTTGGGTTCGGACTGCATTTCTTGCCTTTGTAGACTGTTCTTGGAAGGGTTTGATCACCAGCCGAGGATAACTGGACATTGGAGGCCAAGTTGGTGGTATTAAAGGGAATTTATCTACTTTTGTGCCATGCTCTGGGTCATCACATGTAGTCTGAAAGTGTGTGAAATCTGCTAGGATTGTCACCTTTGATCTTGAATTGATATAAGTTTTTTTAAGTCAAGTTTTTTTTTGTTTATATATATGCATTTTGAATACAGTGTATTGTCTGGGCATTCCATTTTAGAAAATAAATAAATAGTAACATATATACTGATAGCAATAGTAGTAATACAACAGAATAAGTCCAACCGTATTTATAATTATATTATCTTATTTGTAATCCTATTGATTATATTAGCATACTTATAGTTTTAAACAACATTCATGTTTAACTTATGCTCTTTCTTAATCTAATTTCTACCTCTTATCTCTAACCATTGGTAAAACCTATTCCACGTTAAGTAATATTCTGTATCTCCTTTATATTTTATTTTCAACTGAATTGATATAAGTTATAGTGATTTCAAAAGAATAATAGAGAGAAGGCTCAGTAACCGCGGCAGCAAATTATCATCTCAGCCAACTCTAGAATGAGTAAAGAACACATCAACTAAGCAGTGAGGAAAGGTCTAAAGTTGTATTAACTGAATAAAAAAAAACAACTTTAAAAGCTTCTTACTTTGCCCTGTTTGCATTTTTATGTTAGCTGATCAAGCAAAAGTGTGTGTGTGTGTGTGTATAAAACCAAACAAACTACAACTGGAATTGAAAGAAAAACTTATGGTTTCCTGATATATGCTGAGTCAAAGCATTTCTCTAGAAAGATTAAATGCATTACTGCTTTGAGCTTATTTTAAACGGGATTTTAGGCTTAAGTTTGGTGGTTTTTTCATGGGATTTAAAGGGCTCTTTCAGGGATTTAATATTTAGGAACAGGGCTCTAATTAATATATATGTGATTTTTTAAAAATCCTTATTTTAAACTATTTCCAAAATGGCTAGATATTCTGAAAGATAAGAAATCAACAACAGTATTTTATTCTAAGATCTCACAGTGCGATTTTGCTTTCTTTTAACACATGCCGATCTAACGTTACTTTTCTTTATCAGCCTTCTTCACAGAACAGTGCAGATGTATATCGAAGCTCTCTCCACATCTGCTAAGAATCTCAATTTTATCACCTTCAACATGCAATCCCGCCTTTAATTAACTGATGTAATCTAGAATCAGGAAGATTTTGCCCTCAAAATAAAGTGGAGTAAGAATGCAAGCCAGGTATATAAACCTTAGAATTCTTCCATGTATATTCTTGGCACGTGGGAATATTTCTTCTGGGACAATGACTGATATTATCCAAGGTAAATAAATGTCTTCTCTTCCCATGGAAGGGGTAAAAATGGTCTTCATCTGACTCAGTGATTTATGGAGAACACTTTGAAAATTAGAGAAACTAAAGGCATGGCTTCTATCTTGTGAGCCTTTTGTCATGCTTCAGTCACTGGGACAACTTCTCATTTGTTTCCTTCTACCATTCAGGAATAGGGCTATTTCAGTAGTGGTATTAATTTGTCATACGATAACTAACTGGTATCGCTCCCCTGACTTCCCCTAACTTTCCAGGGAAATATAGACTCAGTGCTGCTTCGGCCTGCATTTCCTTAAATCAGGCATGATCAATGGTGTGAAAAACATTTTGGTGATCAGAGGCCATGTCTAATTATGGTTAAATAGGGCCTCCACTTATGAATTTGATACTAATGGGGTTAGTAACTGCTCGCTTCTTCTCCTATTTCAATTCCCAGCATAAGTTCTTCTGCCACTGTATGGAAAGAGGCTGTGTGACACGAAGCTCCTAGCCTGAATTCGACTTTTTTTTAAAAAAAACCACCACTGACCAAGTACAGGTAGTCCTTGACTTACAGTAGTTCGTTTAGTGACTGTTCAAAGTTTCAATGCCACTGGAAAAAGTAACTTATGGCAGTTTTTCACACTTATAACCTGTCATGCCACTGTCGGAATCTGATTTTAAGGGGGAGGCCGAGCAGCTGACAGGGAGTGGGAGTAGGGCTCTGTTGGCTGTGGAAGAAACTGGGGAAGGGCAAAGTCCGGCTGGGCAGAGCAGGGAAGAGAGAGAGCAAGGCAGAGGGAATTCAGAGGAAGATTCAGGACAACCCCCTTTTCATCCTAGGGCATGCAGGGAGGAACGACGAAGGGAGAAACGTGAGTTGCATGGCTTACAGGGGAGGAAAGGGCCCTGATTCCCTTCATTAGCCGCAGCTGGGAACACAGTGTTTAAAAAGGGAAGCTATGCACAGCAAAGTTGTTTGAAGCAAACCGTGAGTTATCTGTTATTGTCGAGGCTTATCTGGATTCCTGGCGTCTTCCCGACTGTGTGTGCTTTATTGGCCTTTCAAGTCTGCAATTCCTTATCCTGCCCTGTCAAGTTAATTACTGCCACCTGGTTTGTGTGGATTTTTATTTACAGTTTGTATGTACTTTGTTTTCGGACTGAATTTCCTCCACTTAAAGACTGTTCTTGGGAGTTTTTTCTCCAGCCAAAGGTAACCTGGATATTGGGGGGCAAAGTTGGAAGTATTAAAGGGACTCTTCTTGCTTATTTGACTGTGTTGCCTTTGTGCCACGCTCTGGGTCATCACATAACCATTGGAGCAACCCCATGGTCACATGATCAAAATTCAGATGCTTGTCAGCTGACTCGTATTTATGACGGTTGCAATGTCTCAGGGGTCATGTGATCACCTTTTGCGATTTTCTGACAAGCAAAGTCAATGGGGAAGCCAGATTCACTCTTAACAACCATGTTTCTAACTTAAGAATTTCTGCGCTTTAACAACTGTGGCCAGAAAGGTTGTAAAATGGGGCAAAACTCACTTAACAAATGTCTCATTTAACAACAGAAATCTTGGGCTCAATTGTGGTCGTAAGTCAAGGACGACCCGTATAGGGAATATATTATTTTCCATACATTTTGGACTTTGGATAGAGATATTGGAAGCTGTACTTCAGCAAGATCAGGACTCCAAGTTCCATTGCATGGCCAATGGATTTTTTTTTTCTCAGAAGATATAGATTTGGTGTAACTGTTATGGATCAGGCTAGAAACGTGGTGATGGTGAGCTATAGTCACACCTTAGCAGAGGTGGTATTCAGCCAGTTTTGACAGGTTCTGGAGAATAGGTAGCTGAAAATTTGAGTAGTTCAGAAAACCAGTAAATACCACCTCTGACTAGCCGCGCACCCATCTATCCTCTGCTTCCTGAGTCCCAGCTGATTGGCTGGGTCTTCTGTTGTTGCCCTGCACAGGAGAACAGAGCTGGAAAGCAGGTTCGTGAGGTGGGGAGGGAATGGGGATTTTACAGTATCCTTCCCCTGCCACACCCACCAAGCCATGCCCACAGAACCGGTAGTAAAAAAAATTGAATATCACCACTGCATGAAAAGCAAGTGGGTGATTCTAGGCCAGTCTCTCTCAGAGGGTTGTTATTATGGGGGAAAAAGGAGGAGGAAAGAATATTAGGTATTCTCTCGCCACTAATAAAAAATAATCAAAGGTGGGATAAAAATAATAAACATACGAAGCTATTTGAACATAAATTCAGCAACTGAAAACTCAATCAATATTTTTTTTAAAAAAAAAATCTCACAAATTTTACCCCAGTTGATTATATATTAGACCCTTAGTGGCGCAGTGGTTGGAGTGCAGTACTGCAGGCCACTTCTGCTCACTATCGCCTGCCTGCAATTTGGCAGTTCAAATCCCACCAGGCTCAAGGTTGACACAGCCTTCCATCCTTCCAAGGTGGGTAAAAATGAGGATCCAGATTGTTTGGGGCATATGGTATTTGGCTTTGTTCGGGTATTTTCCCACGTCATTATACTTGTGCTTTTAAAGTTGTAGCAACGTTTCGGCAGAATCTCATCTGCCATCATCAAGCTTCTGTATACTCTGTATATTCTGTAGACGAACACAATACAGAAGCCTGATGATGGCAGATGAGATTCTGCTACAACTTTAAAAGCACAACTACAATGACGTGGAAAAATACCTGAACAAAGCTGAATACCATATAGATAGATAGATAGATAGATAGATAGATAGATAGATAGATAGATAGATACACACACACACACACACACACACACTAAGTGCTATTGCTATTAGGAGCAGCGGGGAAACAGCAAGAAGAAATTCAGAATAACACCTTCTCATTTTTGACTTTTTCTAAACACCACGTAAATTCCCAATGTACAGACAGTTCCATTTTAAAAGCACTTACCCCAGCCAAGTACACCTAAGCCATTAATCATTGTGGTATGTGAATCGGTACCCACAACGCTGTCTGGATAATAGAATCCATTCTGATCAAAGACAACTCTTGCCAGATATTCTAAATTCACCTGATGGACAATTCCTGAACCTGGAGGAATAATTCTCATGTTCTGGAAGGCTTGAGAGCCCCACTAAAACACAAATGGAAAAGAAGGAAATGTCTTAAGAAGTAGCAAAATTAAGTATTTCACTTGCCTAGTCATCAATTTATAAATATTGGGATATGAAGATTTGGTTTTTAAAACATTCTGCTCACGTGGACCTACTACCAAATTTTTGAAGTTCTATTCAGACTTTGTGGTTTCACCAATACACCTGTGGTTTTTTTTTTTTTAATCTTAAAATCTGACAAGATGTAAATTAAGATACCATAATCAAGCAAACAGCCCCATTCTGATTGGCTACCTACTGAGCCAGATGCATGAGCTAGACAGAAATTACAAAATTAACTGTCTGGCTTGGTACGTGTGATACCGAAGAATAACCAAGCTCAAATTTAAAAAACATTTAAATTTTGGAGAGCATTGGTTGGAGAGCATTTATCAAGTTTAATTCTTTCTCTTCTTTTATGGAAAAAAAAAACTTTGCTAACTTCTCTTCTTAGCTAATCTTTCAAGACAAAAACAGGTCCATGTCATACTTCTTAATAGATTTGTTGCTAGTTGCAAAGTCAAGCCCAACCCATCGCGACCCTGTGGACAACATTCCTCCAGGCCTTCCTGTCCTCTACCATCCCTGGAGTCCATTTAAGCTCACGGCGACTGCTTCAGTGACTCCCTCCAGCCACCTCATTCTCTGCCGTCCCTTCTCCTTTTTGCCCTCAACCGTTCCTAGCATTAGGCTCTTCTCCAGTGAGTCCTTCCTTCTCATTAGGTGGCCAAAGTATCTGACAGTTCCTAATACATTAGGAGCTGTGATTCTGTAGACTCCTTTCTACCTTAGTAGGCTGTTCCATGCTTAGCTTTGCAGACACACAAAGGAAGTATGATCTTACCTTCAAGAACTCAAATCGTTCTTTGTTTCTCTCAAATTCCAAATCTTGATTCTTCTGTAAACTATCTGGCCTGCAGTGAAAGGTAAGAGGTTAATACAAGTAAGAAAACATCAGTAGGATAAGAGTGCAGGATTCAATGTCTGTACCTTGAAAAAGAAAGTGGAGAGCGAGTTGGTATTTATTTAGCTCAGCATCATGGAGCTCTTTAATCGCCATGCACTAGAGAGTTAGGAAAAAAGCAAAGCTTTTATAATAATTCCTACTGTCTCAAGGAACGGCTAATTCCCTGTAGGCATTTTGGCAGAGAGTATTCTGAATATAACAGTGAGGGAAAGGTTTCTAAAACATGTTATTATACAAGAACAAGCGTTCTAGTGAGCAGAAAAAGATTAGAAAGTACAGCTGACAAAAATACATTCAAGGCTTTGAAAAAAGCACTATGTAAAGAGGTACTGGACTATTGGCCATATGAGTTGAGAACCAGGCTGAATTAGACTAAAAAGTCTTAGTAGCAAGACAGATTTTGTTCTCACTCAAATCAAAAGATCCAGCTAATCATATGGGAAACACACTAGCAGGATACAAGGGCAAATGCTCTCTTCTCAGTATATGGTTTTCTGTTTGTTCCCCGTCTCTGAGGTGATCATTCCTTTTTCCCTCATAAATTTATCTAATCCCCATTCAAGACTTAAGTTCGTGACCCTCATATATACTGCATGAGGGCAAAATCCACTAATCTGGGCTCAATAAATCCTTAACCTGGAATAAAGAAACACAATGGCTGTGTTTAGGACAATGTAAGTATTCTCCTTTCATAATATGCTAAACTCATGGTTGAGCCACCTTATTTTAACCTCATCTGGTCTGTTCTATAGAGTAAGATAGAATACAGTCCTCGATTGTAGTCCTCGACTTACAACCATTCGTTTAGTGACTGAGCTTACAATGGCACATAAAAAAATGACTTATGATTGTTTTTCACACTTACGGCCATTGCAAACCTCCCGCCGCCCCCATGGTCACATGATCAGAATTCTGTCACATAGCAACTGGTAGGCATTTATGACACTTGCACTATTCTGAGGTCACGTGATCACCATATGTAATCTTCCCAACTGGCTTCTGACAAGGAAAATTAATGGGGGAAACCAGATTTGCCTAACGGCTGTATTAACAATTGCATGATTGACTTAACAACTGCAATGATTCGCTTAACAACTCTGGCAAAAAAAAGGTCACACATTGGAGCAAAACCCACCTAACAACTTACAAAGGAATAGAAATATTGGGCTCAATTCTGATCGTATGTCGAGGATTACCTATGTGTGAATGACTGATTTTCGTCTACTCTGAACCTTTGAAATTTGATTTATGGGGCCTCAGATTTTAATCACGACAGAAATCTCTTATCTCTGCTTCCATCATAAAAGGAATAATTGTATGTGCCTCTATCACATCTTCTCTTACTTGATTTTTATTTTTTAAGCAAAATAGTCTGATTTTGCTTAAATTAGGCCTCCTAAACTGTTTCAGCCTCTAATCATTTCCATTTTTCATCTTGTACTACCCTGTTTCTCCAACAATATGGCCTCCCCCAATAGGAAGTCCCAGCATGTTTTATAGGCATGAAATGAAATTAAGCCCCTCCCCCCAAATTAAGGCCTATATTAAAACATGCAAAATGGGGGGGAATGGTGGGGGGGCTTGCCATTAGGAAGTACTTTTGTTGCACACCAGGATATGGTGCTGCCTGCGTTGACCCCGATACAAAGTGCCCCACCAACGCCGAGGTCAACATCCAAGCCATCGCCACCCGCCCACCCGAAGATGCAAGGGGGGGAATTAAATCACACACACCCCCGAAAAGACGGCCTAGCCATTTTTTCGGGGCTCAAAAAAAAAGACCCGGCCTTATATGAGAAACACAGTATTTTCCAACTTCAAATAAATGGAAACCTAGTGTTCAGAAACAAGACTTGGAACACCAGGCTTCATATATAAATAAGAGAAGAAGGGAAGGTTTTCAGTAGCTACACTATTGTTGGAGAAAGACTAGACTTTGGTCTCATCTAGCAAGTTCCCTGGAATGCCCTTATGCTAAAGATTACATTTCAAAGAATGCAAACTTTTTGAGCTAATCATTCCCAACATTCACATGTGAATACCATTCCCTGTTAATCTGAGGAAGGGATTATCTAACTCAGAGCTTCCAAACTTGGTTACAATTAACATGTGGGGACTCAGGAGAAATTGCCATCCACCGGAACTCTCTCCTGACTGACAATTCCATTGCTATGCCCCTCTCTGCTTGTGGAGCCATTGACAAAGATATTTCACCTCACCTGGAAGTTAAAGCAACATATGATGCATCATTGGTACATGACCCTGGAGAAATACCATAGAACAGAGGTCTTCAAACTTGACAGCTTTAAGACTTGTGGACTTCAACTCCCAGAATTCCTCCTCCAGTCATTTTAGCTCAGAAATTCTGGGAGTTGAAGTCCACAAGTCTTAAGCTTGCCAAGTTTGAAGACCCTTAATCTAGAATGTATAAAGTAGGAGTCCCCAGGATTAACATGGCTACCTTCCTAAGGGTTCCCAGTCTCTGAATGTAATGAATCCTTGCTCTTCACTGAAGTTCTGGTCTCCCTTCCCTTCCCTTCCCTTCCCTTCCCTTCCCTTCCCTTCCCTCCTTCCTTCCTCCCTTCCTCCCTTCCTGGCATGCTGCTTAAAGGTAAATTTCCTACCTTTTATTAAAGTCAACCTGGATGGAATGATCAATGACTAAATCAGCAGGACACACGGGGTTGATTTTCTCAGGGTTACCTTCCAGGGCCTTCACTGCATCACGCATAGCAGCAAAATCAACCACTGCCGGGACACCTCTGCAACAAGAAAGTAAAACAAACAAACAAAAAACGCAAGGAAAATTTGTCAAAAACTGATAGCCCAGGGGCTGCAGAAATGTGCAAGTAAGATTTTGAACTCAACACACGCACGCAAGCAACACTTTCGCAAGGTCCAGAGTTGGAGCTGCGAAGTGAAGAATGGTAGCTAGATTCAACACACCCGAATGTGCTATAAGAGCAAACACCCTGGTTCAATAGAAAGAACTTTCCAAACAAACAAGCTCCAGAGTCATGTTTTACTTTCCTTGTTCCTTCTCCTGTCCTTTTACAATTTGTGTTGTAGCATTAACTCTAATTATCTGTGGTTATCTGAGCTGGCAAGCTCTAGGTCCTGTTAATAGGCAAACGCCAGAGATTGCTGACTTATTCACTTGTGGAAAGTATTGGTTTGTAGATACTATGGTAGTGCTGACTGCAAATCAAACAGCAAAAGAGGAGAAAAAAAATGTCTCTAATTCTCCAAACTGCAATCAGGTACATTAATTGCCCATGAAACTGTTCTTTCTTGCAGATATATTGATACTATGGTACAACTCTCAGAAGACCATAATCAATAGTGTTTTTTTTTAGTCTAAATCTATGCAAAACATTTTTTCCAGTGCTGTTGTAACTTGGAACAGTCACTAAATGAATGGTGGTAAGTTGACTACCTATAGTTATTTTGGATATTTATTTGAATATTAAGCAAACTTTTTGCAACCAAATGTTTGAGACTCAAATCACAAATAGATCCAGGGACTGGGAGGAGGAAGAGGAGGAGGAGATTAATGTGAAAAAAAAGTCCTAGTTTTAATGCAATTTGTCACAGGCAGTAAACAAGCTAGAACTCTTACAGCATTATCCCAGAATCCTTTTTATCTCATCACAGCTCAAGCCCAATAAATGAATAAATGAGCCTGGCACTAAATTTATATTTTATATAACTTACAATACACTGAAGAAGAATTGGGAGAGATTATTCTAATTCTACACCCTCAAAGCATCTGCACAAATATCAATTCCTCCAATGGAAAATAAGAAAATTATTCAAAACCATAATTAAATCTACAACTAATAATGTTGTGGATTATCCAAAAATGTAGTTGCAAAGAATTTGTTCAGACACTGCTACTACTTAGGATAATTACACAGCAATGTCTGAACAAATCCTTTGCAAGTACATTTCTCCAACATCAGCAACTCAAATTCATCTGGAATGCTTTCCAAAAATTGCTATTAGTTGTTTTCTTAAGAGTAAGACCACACAACAGGTTTAGTAAAAGTTGGAACAGAATTTAGTGATTCCATTCCCACTACATTATGTTTGTTTTAGAAACAGTATTTTTAGCTAGGACAGATTCTCACAGGTAATTGGGAAAAAAATGAAAGTTGTTTTGGAAGAAAATAAGCCTACTATAGAATGAATGTTCATGAATATGTGGCAAACTTTTAATACATAAGAATCAAAATGTATGCAACATACAGCCAGACTCTAGAGTCCAAAGTTTTACATAACTGTAGTACTTAGGTTGTAATGAAAAAGCATATATTAACCATAGTTTAAGAAAACCGAGAGATTCTACTCTTGCAGTGATGTTTCTATCGAAGTGTTATTCGTTCACATTTACACAATTACACAGCCTTCGTATGCAAGGATTTTGATTCACAATAACTGTTATTGCTTTGAGAAAAAAAAATGGCCACTGTGTACATTGTATAAGATGGCATTTCACAGACTGCCATATAAGGTTCAAGGCAGGTACTGAGTAACCACAATGTTAGGAAGGACTGCTGTGTTAACCCTGTTCCAAATATATCTTCTGCATTCAGAAAAACAGCATATAGCTTGTCAGGAAAAAATGCTAGTTCAAATCTTTCTTCCTGACATAATAGATTCCACATGTGAACAGAGGTACCAAGTCAGGGGAGTAGCACCAATGTCAAAATGGAAGATTCCTGGGCCTTATCAAAACTATTTAATACGCTCAAGCTTCACATAATATTTTCTCATTTAGGAATAAAGCTTAAAGGAATGAAAGAAGACCAAGATAATGATCAGAAAAACTAAAACTTGAGCCAAGACAAGAAAATAATTTGCAAAAATGCCTCAGATAGCACCCAACTCAATTCTTATGAAGGTAAAATAAAAACTTTCCCCACTTACACCCAAACATGATGCAAGCATACCCTATCAATACCGTTTTTTAATCATGCCCCCAGAATAGTCATCTTTTTCCCAGCACAGAACAGATATTTTAAAATGCATCTGTCCCAGTTTTTAGCAACTATCTACAAGATACACTTATTTTTTCATGTAGAAATAAATGCAATCTTCCTTTTAAAATTCCATAACAAGATCTGAAAATATGATGAAATGATCCTGATCGAGTGTAAGAAAAATGGAAAACACCAGATATAATATCTTTATCTTTATTTGGCATGGCATTAATACTGTATTCCCTTGAATACATTACTTCCCCTCCCTTTTATTTTAATGTTCTGGGTTTTTTTTTTTACAATACTTAAAACATTCCAGATGTTTTCAGTTCTTTTATTTATTGAATGGTTTAATATTTTAAATTTTATCTTGCTACTGGTTCTGCATTGCTTTTCTGTACGTTTTCAGATAAGCTGGCTGGCAATTATTAAGTTTTGTAGGATTATTAAGTTTTGTAGGATTTTAGTTCAGTACTGCCCGTTTTTAATGATTGTATGGTATGTAGCAGGGGTCTCCAACCTTGGTAACTTTAAGACTTGTGGACTTCAACTCCCAGAATTCCTCAGCCAGCAAAGCGAAGCTGGCTGAGGAACTCTGGGAGTTGAAGTTCAGATAATTCATTCAAGTTTAGCTTGCAAAAATATTCAAAAACAGAGATTTAAACATAATCGAGATGTTAAAAAATGCAGCAGGTGTTAATAATTGGCAGAGATGTGCTATCACTGACATTGCCTTGAATGTAAAGATGCTTTCGTAAAGTTTGCTCAAATGCAAACTCCGACCTTGGTCACCAAGCCAAAGACTACAGAAATCAGAACTCTGTCCTTTGCTTGTCACTGATTTCCAGGCTGTGACTCTACCTGAGGTGAATGTTTCTTCCCTTCTAGGAGGAAACATGACCAGAGGATTCTCAAATTTGCTTTTCAGGTTTAAGGTGGTACTAATGAGAGTAAGTTTTACCATGATACAAGGTAGGTTATTTTTAAAATTATATCCCACATATTAAAGACCATTGGTTCAAGGGGAAGAAAGTGATTTCATGTAACAGTTGTTTTTGGAACAGCACTCCTTAAAAACCAGGAGACGCGATGTTAGTTTTTTTTCTCTATTGAGAAAAAAAAACTTAGTCAATTTGTATTGAATTGACAATTTGTATCAGGTAGGCAGACATGATAGCAACAGCAATAACACTTAGACTTATATTCTGCTTCGCTTTTACAGCCCTCTCTAAGTGGCTTACAAAGTCAGCATCTTGCCCCCAGCAATCCGGGTGAGACTCGAACTGCCAAACTGCTGGCAGTCAGCAGAAGTAGCCTGCGGTACTGCATTCTAACCACTGCGCCACTATGGTTCAATAAATCTTGTAATTCCTAACTAACTTAATCATTCTGAAAATTCTGAAAGTTGAATTTTATATATTTTAGAGGGTTCTCAAACTGGAAATAAATTAGTTGCATGCTGCTCCTTACTAGCCAACTACAACCCAACACCTGGTTTTATAGTCTACTGAAATATCAAAAGGCCATGATTTTGGTGAATTTTGCTTGAGATATTCATTCATGAGCATGAACTGAATATTTTCCTAAAAACAGACCAATGCTGTCTGTTTAGAAGTCTTCATCCCAGTGCAATTTGTAGTACAGGCAATCCTCAATTTAAAACCATTCATTTAGTGAATATTCAAAGTTTACAGTGCCACTGAAAAAAGCAACCTATGACCATTTTTCACGTGACTGTTCCAGCATTCCCGTGTTCATGTGATCAAAATCTGGATACCTGACAACAGACATGTATTTAAGACTGTTGCAGTACCTCAGGGTTATGTGATCACCTTTTGTGACCTTCTGACAAGCAAACTTAATGGAGAAGTCATACACATACACACACAACTCACGTAAAATCTTGCAGAATAACCCGAGCAGGCTTAAATGGCACTTCAATATTTTTGTGCTGCATCACTTTCCAGTTGAGGATATTTTCAACGTCGTTTTTCTTCACAAGAAACTCGTCACAGTTGCGAATTGCAGCCTCGAGCAAGATTCTGATAGAAAATGGTAAATGTGCTGGGAAAGAAAGGAAAAGGGAGGGGAGGAGAGAATGAAATTGAAAAGAAGACTCAGAAAAAGAAGCTGAGATTTTCAAACTTTTGTCTCACATCAAAGAGGGAGCATCTCTCTGAGTGAAAACCAAAGACACAATACAGAACACTCTTCTCATTTGGGCACACTCCAGATGTTAACTCCCACAATCGCCATCCGGCTACACATCGATGAAAATTCTGGAGGTTGAAATTCACATCTCTCCGGAATATACAGATGGAGAAGACTGATACAGAAATTAAACCAGACTTCTACAATCTCTGGATCTAGAGATTTACAATCTTTTAGACTGGGGGTGTCAAACTCGATTTCATTGAGGGTCACATCAGGTTTGTGTTTGTCCTCAGGGGGCTGAGGTGGGGTGGCTGTGGCCAGATTGACATCACTTGTGTCGGGGGCGCCAGTGGTGGCCTGAGCACCCTGCCAGCCAAAATGGGCTCCCGAGCTCTGTTTTCGGCTGTGATGACCTCCTGCAACCCTCTGCCAGCAAAAATGAAGCTTAGGAAGGCCACATGCTGGCAGAGGGTTGTAGGAGGCCATCACAGCTGAAAACAGTGCTCAGGAGCCCATTTTGGCTGGCAGAGGCACCGTGGGCTGGTCCTTCACTGTTTCCACGGCAGCCCTATGGGCTGGATCTGGCCTACGGGCCTTGAGTTTGACACCCCTGTTTTAGATCCAACAACTAATAATTCTGGAACTTGGAGACCCACCCCATTGGGGAAGCTGTAATATAAAGGAAAAGATATGACTTTCTGTAATAAACAGGGAGAAAGTGACCTCTATACATATGGAGATTGGTAGCAAGTATACGTGTGAAACCGCAAGGGGTTGGGTTGCCTGATGAAAGCCACTTGGATGGTTAGGAGAAATATTTCTCCATACTTTTCACCCAAAATAGAAAAAGTGTTTTCAGATCTTTGATCCAATATGTTTTCTTCTGAAAGGTAATAATGCTTAAAAACCAGCCCTTCCATACTTCAATTTTCTGTCTGGAGATGAAAAGTCCTAAAATCTGACACTTTTTGCTTGTGTTTTCCAATGAGCTATGGGTCTCTAAAGGATAAAGCCAAAGCGATCATCAAGAACCATCAACAGATGAGAGCATTGTGAAGGTAGAGGTGAATTCAGGCATGGGACAAACCCTTTTGACTATAGCCAACATACCATATCTGGCATCTTTCAAATGATTCAGATTGAAGAACTTCTTTGCTGACTGGTCCAGGTCCAGAGGTTCCGTGAGATGTGCAAAGGGGTTGCTCATGGTTGTAAAGTTTTGTTACTACTGAGAAATAAAAAACAGGTTTATATCACTGGATTTTATTTTAAGAGTTTTTATTTATTTGCATCCCACCTTTATTTTTTTATAAAGAACAGGTGAACATATCCAACATATCTTCCTCCTATTTTTTTCATGGCAACAATCCTGTGAGTTGGGTTGACCTGATTGAGAGTGGCTGGCTCAATTGCTAAGGCAAAATTGGACTCATGATCTCTGGCTTTCTAGCCTGCTGCCTTAACCCCTAGTAGACCAAACTGGTTCTTAAGACGATCAATTTAAATATGTCTAGGATATACTTGGGGCAAGTATTTTTCCCC
This sequence comes from Pseudonaja textilis, assembly GCF_900518735.1. The sequence goes on along the minus strand of NW_020769368.1, from coordinate 3,154,833 downwards.
TGGTTAGAGATCCATATTATTCTTTTTCTTTTCTTTCTTGACAACTGAAGATCTTAGTGCTGAAGAAATAGATTTCCTGCTTTTTTTTAAACCTCATGAGCCTTTTTTTTAAAAAAGAAACCTATTTTAAAAGTCTAAGGCAAATCACATTAATCCTAAAATCCACAAAATCGTATTTTGCACATTAAGAGGAGGTTTTAGGGATTTTGAAAAAAAAAAGCCACAACCAATAGGTGGTTCCCAATCCATGCTGCACATCAGTGGCCTCTAAACTTAATAACCATAAGACCTGAGGACTTCAACTCCCAGAATTCTCTAGCCATCTGACTGAGGGATTCTGGGAGTTGAAATCACACAAGTCTTAAAGTTGCCAAGTTTGGAAACCCCTGCTGTAAATGATCAAATAAGGTAGTCCTCAGCTTACAACAGTTCGTTTAATGACCGTTCAAAGTTACAATCTGATGAAAATTCAGGCGCTTGGCAACAGACTCATGTCTAGGATAGTTGCAGCATCTCAGGGTCAACTGATCAGCTTTTGCGACCTTCTGACAAGCAAAGTCAATGGAGAAGCCAGATTCACTGAACAACCACGTTACTAATTAACAACTGCAGTAATTCATTTAACCACTGTGGCAAGAAAGGCTGCAGAATGGGGCAAAACTCACTTAACATATATTTCACTTAGCAATGTAAATGTTGGGCTCAATTGTCGTAAGTCGAGGACTATCTGTACAAACACATCTGTCTACGCAATTCATACTTTGGGGACCAATACAACGTTTACAAAGTTTTAACAAAATATCTGTTTGGGGTATTATTGCTATGATAAAGTCAAACTATATTGGCAACTTTTATTTAAAGTCAGCTTATATTTAAAGTCAGCTGCAACCCCACAGAAAAAATAAAACTAATTTCTGGGCAGAAATAGCAATAACACTTAGACTTATATATCGCTTTATAGTGCTTTATAGCCCCCTCTAAGCAGTTTACAGAGTCAGCATATTTTCCCCCAACAATTTGTGTCCTCATTTTACCCACCTTGGAAGGATGGAAGGCTGAGTCAACATCCATTACTCTGTTAATAATTTTGAAATTAAGATCTGCACTAAACGGAAATTAATGTGGTGTCATATAAATTATTTGTTACTGTATTAGTATTTAAGAAATTTTAAAAGTTCCATATTTTTCTGGGTATGTGTATGTGTACTTTCTTTAACAATAAAAAAAAGAGTACATTATCTTACTAATTTGTATCATGTATACTACTAAAATATGTATTACTATTATATTTTTCTACAACATTTTTCAGATACTTAAAGCACTTCCTATACTTCAGCTAGGTAGAGTCCTTGTAGGATAAATCCAACTCTGTTATTCTGAATCAATTTATAAGTATTATAGATTCCCATATTTTCTGTTATTAACTAACACAGCTCATTGCAATTCTGACATAGATGAGATTCAAGCATTTTACAATCCATAATTTAGACTCTTAGCCTTATGCCAGTTCTTCCGCTTATGCAATAGCAAAATTTAATAAATTATTGTTTTAATAAATTATTGCTGTTTTTTAAAATTATTATTGCGTAGTTGAAATGATTTGAAAAGACAACAATCAGCACCAGTTTGACTGCACATTTTGTGTTTATGCAGCATTACTTATAAAAGAACACTTTAATTCTATAAAGTTTAAATACAACAGATATGTCAACAAACATATCAGTATTTAAACCATCACAAGAAAAGGAGGGCAATTTGTATTCAGACATAGATCACTGCTTGCTGAATATTATTTGTAAAAGAGAAACCAAGGTAAGGACAAGATATACTTTTTAATCCAGCTCAAAAATCAATGAACCATTTATGAGATAATAGAATTGAAAACTAATTTATAAAGGATTGTTTTTAAAAACAAACTGTAGAATAATTACCTTTTTAAAATCAACTCCCTGTTCTTCTAAAAGCAATTTAGTGTTGGCGTAAAAACATATGCAATTACTTCTCTGCTTTGAGGCTTTTGAACAAAAGGAGGCAGTTATATTACATACAGAGTAAACACCAGGGCACCAAAGATAAGGATATCTGGACTGAAGTTCATGGTTTGCAGTACTATAGACACCATTCGTTGCCTTGCAATATCCCAACTGTAACCTGACCTTACAGAAATCAATTGAAAAGCTGTAGCTGGCCTCAAAAGGGATCTGAACTTTAAACGTGCTACGTGGATATAAGCTCCAGAATGTTCTGCAGTTTTCAGCTGCAGGAAGGATGATACCAATTGATAGAATGATGCTTTTGATCATTCATCCTTCTCATTATACATTCTAAACAAACAGACCATTTTCATTAGAGACAACCTACTATCCAAACTGCAGTAAATGGACACCATTTAGCATCAAGGCTTTGTCAACCCTGAAGCTGGCCTGACTTGAGGCCATTTTGAAACTTCAGTGCTGGCACACTGAAGGAGAGGGATAGGGAGGGGGGAATGGAGATGGTTGGGGTGTTATAGTCAAAACAAAATACTTTCTCTCGAGAACCAAGGACATTCCTGTAGGTGCTCGGAAGGAGGGAATTGGAGTCACCTAGCAACTGGACAGTATCTTGATTGGACCATGTGACTGTTTTGAGAAAGTGACAAATTTTTACTGTTAATTAGGTGAAAACCGTGGGAAGGATCAGAGTTGGTTTTCGCCAGCCTGTGACAATATGACATATTCAATAAACCTATTCTCTGAGGAAATTGCCTGCCTCAGAGTTTTGTTTGCTATGGGTATGTTACTTGGAACCCTGGCAGACTTATTGTAAAATTATGTCAACAGCTGGAGAAATACAGGTAATCCTTGACTTACGACCACAATTGAGCCCAAAGTTTATATAGCTAAGTGAGACATTTATGAGTGAGTTTTGCCCCGTTTTACAACCTTTCTTGCCCCATTTGTTCAGCAAATCATGGCCATTGTTAAGTTAGTAACATGGTTTTTTAAAGTGAATGTGGCTTCCCCATTGTCTTTGCCTGTCAAAAGGTCACAAAAGGGAATCACACGACTCTGGAACACTGAAACTGTCGTAAATATGAGTCAGTTGCCAAGCATCCAAATTTTGATCAGGTGGCCACCGCGATGATGCAACGGTCCTAAGTGGGAAAAATGGTCATAACTTACTTTTTTCAGTGCTGCCGTTAACTTTGAACGGTCACTAAAGGAACTAGTGTAAGTCGAGGACTACCTGTACTCCAACCCTAAAAACAGTAATTGGACTGGAAATATCTGCTGCTAAGCAATGGAGTCAGATAGGACAACCTTATAGGACTGAATTGCTTAGCAATCCCAGCACCCCCCACTGCCGTTAACTGAACCCCATTGGTCATTAGATGAGTGCCCCTCCCCAATCCAAGTCATTCCCAGCTTGTTCCCTCTCAGTCCTGCTGCCTGGGCAAATTACTGACCATTTTGCTCAAGAGGGGAAAAACTATTAATCTTGAGCACCTGCGCTCCTTTGAATTGTGAATCTTTCATCTGGGCATTTAGAATCTGAAACACTAAAAGTTCTGGGGATTTAGCATAGAATTCTGATTTGCTTAGAATGCTATTTTTATTTGAACAAGGAAATTTAACCTGAACCCTCAAATTTAAACCAGTTCTGGTTTTTCACCTGTCAACAGAACTCATCTGTCCATAAAAATGCTACAGAGTTTTTTTTTGGTTGGAAATTATCTCAGATCTATATGTAGGATCAATATTTCCATTTATCAATTTTCCAGGAACATCTAAAAATGGCTGCCTTTGCCTTTTGTCTATGGCACAGTGAACATGTCCTCCTGGTTGATCGTTTTTGGGGCCCATGTGGTTGATGATGATGAAAACAACCTTCCTTCACACAGGTTGTTTCGAACTGGTTGTGCAAACTTACCATTCCAGAATCAGATCTCGCAAACTTAACATTCTAGAAATGCCAAAGCCACAAGATCTGAAGTAATCCACAGTCTATACAATCTATCAACTAGGCATCAGTGTTTAAGACTACTAAGCTTAAATCACAAGACACTTCTCTTAATTGGCCTGAATTACTTGGAGGAGGGCGCTTCAAAAAAGAATGGGACTCTAACATTAAAACAAAGACTTTAGAAGAGTTATGCCTTGATCAGTTCACTCTGTATCTGCTTTCTTCTAATTATTAACCCCTTCCAGTTCCTCACTTTGTAATGATTATTCCCCACTGGTTTTATTTTCAAAATGGTTAAGACTGGAATTCTTATTTTCTGACATTAGGAGTGAACAAATGAAGGACAGGAATCTTCTGCTCATTGGACGGAAATATATCCCAAGCCAATTGTACATTTTGGCCCACAGTAACAGAAACAGGGAAGGGAGAAAAAGGTCTGTTTGTTTGTTAGGGTTTAAAAACAACAACACCTTGCCATGAGATGGATCAAATCCTGCATTCTTGGCCATTAAGCACTTTCTTATTTCTTCTCATATGGAGGAAAAAATCCTTGACTTGTATTGCCAAAATAGCTCCATCAACATACCAGAAGGTTTAGGGATACACAAGGGAAACCAAGATTTCTACAGAAGCAAATGAAATCTTCACCCAAACTTCACAAAGAAAAGGCAACCAGCAAAGGGCAGGCTAATCCAATGAAGACTGAACCTGCTCAACTACTTCAATCAAGATGCTTAGGCAACAGTTCAGGGAGGGCCAGGGAAAACTAGGGAAAAAAATGAAGAGGGGAAATGAACAGAGCACGATGGAGACAGTGTTGGAAAATCACCCCATGCCGCCATGTTTTCTTGCATGCACTAACTGTGATTTTTCAACTATCCAAATCAATGGAAATCACTATCAACTAAATGCAACTGATATGTGCAACTGTATCTTCTGTTCTGTGCTGAATACTTCTTCCCAAGCTTCAGTTTCTAGGCTGAAGAAAGCAAACACAGAGTCTAGAAACTGGTAAAAACGCCCTTGAGTTATACTGGATTCATAACGTTTTCTCAACTTTGGAAGCGGTTTGCCATTTACTTTATCAGGAATGGGTTGTTATTTTTTTCTCTCCAACTTTTCAGTTTAACCAACGTTTAAAAAAATGCACTGTGCAATGTTATATATTTAATTTAAAAAGCAAGGAATATTTTGTCCATAGGTTTCCAGAGAAAGCATTGGGAATGAGAGAGAAAAAAAGAAATTTGACAGCACCTAACTTAACTGGACCACAATGTTTTCTATGAGCCGACTCTTAAAAATTATGCACACCTATTCTTCTGTTTTGAGCAAGTAAAGAATCATAAGAAGCTAAAAGGGACTTTAAAATCACAAGCCTGTGTGTGCCCACTTAGAATTAAATGCAACCAACTTCAAAGTGGCTTCATCCAAGGGAAGACATAAGGAATATTTATTTCCATGTATTTAAAAAACTGCACAGAGCTTCTGATTAGCTGAATGAAAGTGCTGCAATCTCAGTAGATTGGTTGCTACAGTCAGTCTTCTTTATTATGAGTCTTATGCCAGCCTTCCCAGATTTGGGACTATCCAGATGTGCAGATTCCCAGAATTCCCCTGTTGGTAAGGCTGTTATTGAGAATTCTGGCATTTAGTATTTCTGCATACAGAAGGTCCATGGCTGAGAAAGTTTGCCTATAAAGAGATCCTGGGAAAATGATACATGCATGTTTCATCCCAAGTGACCTGTTAAAAAATGGAAAAACAGCAATTGAATTCCCAACTTAATGCAGAGAATTCCCCAAGAAAGAGACAGCTTCTGCAAGCATGTGCTCCTCTTTAAGCCACTGGTTAAAGCAGCCAAGCAAGTATTTTTACAAACTGGAGATGGGTGTGGGGTGTGTGGGAGGGGATATGATTTAAATCCATTGATTGGGAATCCATTTGCACTGATCCGGATCAAAAGAAACTCCACCCACTGAATGTGTACGCATTGATCTTAGATACACCCTGTCCTGAATGGCTATGCTTGGCTTCCACGTGCAGATAGTAAGAAAGCCAAGACCAGAATGTCTTTTAACAGTGCTAATCACCCGATCTTAAATCTTGCCACAATGCAAATTGTGCAACGATTACACCAACTGATGTTGAAAGCAAAAGCAGGAATGTGTGCCTGGGACAATATAGTTTAGCCTGGGATGTATGACAAAATGCAGAGGGACTCTTTACCTAGGAGTCCCATTCTGTTGTTCCTTCCCCATTTATTTCACTCTCTGGACTGTTAAGCATTGAAATGGTAGTGTAGTCCTAGTTATCTGCAGGACACATTTTGATTTTGTTAGCCACCAAGAGAAAACAGATCAGCAGAACATCACCTTTGGGGGGAGGCATAGTGGAAGGAACCAGGGCAAAACTAAAACTAAGTTTATATGGAAGTTAGCTGCAATTAAAATAGTTATCCTCTACACTGAGTCGTTCCTCTTTTCTACTCTGTGCCAAGAAAATTACATGTATGATTACATACACATTGATAGGAACCATAAAGTCACAGGAGTTGAGCTTGAATTAAAGGAGACTTGATCTTTCTCTACAGTGCTTTGGAAAAAATACTTCCAGGAAGGCTAATGAAAGTATTTAGAGGTGACCCTTCTCCTGTCCCATTTAGGCAGATTTTAGGATAACTTTATCCCTCTCTCAGAATTCACCAGTGCCTAAGCAGCATAAAGCTAAAAAAAGGTGAATCCAATAGTCTTCATTAAATGGTTATACTATTTTCTTGAAGGTGTAACCACCCTTCTTTGGATATTTGGGCTTCCTATGAATTTAGGGTATGTTGTTTTTTGAATAGAAGACTACCCAACATGGGAGGCTCACCTGGTTATTAGGAAATGGTTTCCTTGGTGGACATGGTTGACAAGGATATCGCTGAACTCTACCACAGGGGTCTCCAACCACCACGCCGCGGACTGGTACCGGTCCGTGGAACATTTCCTACAGGGCCGCCGGTTTGCTGGGCGCCGCCATCTTGTTTGACAAGAAAGTGCTTCCGGGTGAGCTTTTCCGGTTGGAAAGCGGTGTTTGGGTCCTGAAGGAATCCTCGCGCCTTAGTTTCGTTGAAGTGGGGGGGCTTCAAACAAAACTAAGGCGCGAGGATTCTTTCAGCACCCAAGGCAAGGCGAGCCGAGCGACCGTCCTGAAGCCGTCCCGAAGCGAAGCCCATCGACAAAGGTACAAAGGAGGAGTTGAAGATGGCGGGAAGAAGCGGGGGACAGCTGGCTGGCCGGTCGCTTGGCTCTCCTTGCCTTGTCATGCGTGTTGATGCCGGTACCAGGCCGCGGATCATTTTGTGATGCCAGTACCGGGCCATGGCACAAAAAAGATTGGGGGCCACTGCTCTACCACCAAAAGTTACATTAAATTTTGCCACCTTCAGCTCTCTTAAAAAGCACTGTCACTAGCAAGTCACAGAGATCCAAAAAGTGACTAAAAGGTAAAGTCTTATTCCCAACAAGGAGATATTTTTCCAGATTTAGTTTTATTTTATAAAAAGAGGCAGGTGTCATTCCTCCTTTCTGAGAAATATTCAAGAAGTAAAACATTTTACAGATTGCGACTCTTTGGAAGATGACCCGGCTTTAAAAGAGGGATCTACAACTACCTTTATAAAAGACTGAAAACCCTTTATAGATATTTGCTGAAAATGGATAACAACGAACTGCTGATTTCTGCATTTATAGATTAAAAAGAAACATTTATGGGAAAAAGAGAAGGATGATATGCAATATGGAAGGGTAGAGATTGCTACATGTAGCAAAAATGTAGCAAAAATTGCTGTTTGTTACTGTGGCAAAAGAGGGAAATCCCTTCCTTAGATATCTTTTTTCCTTGCTTTTTTCTTACTCTCCACTTTTTTTCTTTTACCCTTTTATAAGCTGTTTTCTTTTTCTCTCTTCTTCTGTAAAAAACCTCTGCAGTTTTTAAAATATTTGTAAAATCTTATTTTAATAAAAAAAATATTCATTTAAAAATGTTGTGGTTTTGCTATTTGCTGAAGAACATGTTTTGATAAAAAGAAAGTTATCAATACACTTAATCATAAATTCTCACTTTAATAATCAGGACACATGTAATTTGCCTGCTTTATATCCATCCCAGCTAAACTATACGGTAATACTGTACGTGAGGATCATGATAGAAAAGAATTAATCCAGAAAACAGAACCGTGCAAGAGCATGCCTGAAGGAAAATTAAATTTGCACTCATACACAAGCCCATTTAGCTAATGCACCAAACCATGGTTTAAAGCAGGGGTGTCAAACTTGCATCGTCACGGCAGCGTCACGTGACATATTGTGACTCCCCCCCCTTTGCTAAATGGGGGGGTGGGGCCAGCACAGGCTGCAAATTTGACGCCCCTGGTTTAAAGAATAAGTCAAATAAGAGGACTCCAAACTTAATAAGCCACAATCATGATTACGAACTGTAATTGTTGGGTTCATTCAACATACTAAGCCAAACCACATTACAGTTTAGTACAAATTATTGACCTTAGTTCCAGATCCTCATTCATAAATACATGACATCCTGTGAGAAAAATAACTATTTTTCACACATATAATATTTTTAAAAATCCAATATAGGAAAATATTGGAGATCTCAAGTAAAGAATGAGAGAGAAAATAAATCACATCAATGTGATTCATTTAGAATACAGAGTACAATCGTAATCTGATTTCTTTTATTAAAAGAACTAGAGGTCCATTAACACAGTAGTGTAGAAATTCTCCCTTTATTACATAATGACAAGAACATTTTGTAAGGAACAGAAGATGGATGCCCCGAGCAGTATTTGTCTGTAGCAACTGCCAAGAAAGGTTTACTCTCATGTGAATATAGTAAACTTGTCACATATTTGCAGAAAATGCCAAAAAGCTGTTGCAACCTTGTGACACAACCTTTAAAATCCTCTCCCATGTGGTGCTGAAATGCTGCCTTTGCACTGCTGTTGCAACACGGCTTATCTCTGGAGTCACCCATAGAATTAATTGGGAATAAAAAAGTAAGCTTCGGAATGCATTGATCAATCATGCTGTTACATGGTAAGTAAACTTACCAAAATCTCCCAAGAGCTGATTATAAATAAAGAGGCTGCCTTGGGTGGCTCTGTGTGGGATTCAAGTGAATCAATTAACTAAACATTACAAATGTCCTACAAGCTTTTATTTTAAATCTGGTAACCCTGTAACCTATTGGGTCATGCTTTGGGAGAAAGGTAGCAGAGTCTGGTCTGACTAGAATGAACATTAAATTTTACACACAAACATACACACACACACACACACAAAATCATCTAAGACAGGGGTGTCAAACTCAAGGCCCATGGGCCGGATCCATCCTGTGGGGTGCTTAGATCTGGCCTGCGGGGTCGCCCAGGAAACAGCAAAGGACCAACCTACAGTGCCTCTCCCAGTGAAAACTCAGCTTGGGAGGGTGCATATGGCTTCTTGAGCTCCATTTTCTCTGGCAGAGGGTTGCAGGAGGCCATCCCAGCCAAAATGGAGCTCAGGAGCCCATTTTGCTGGCAGACCACTCGGGCCATCACGGGTGCCCCCAACACCTTACATCAAGCTGGCCACGCCCTCCTGGCCATGCCCCACCGCCGGTAAAACACAACCCTGATGTGGCCCTCAATGAAATCGAGTTTGCCACCCCTGATCTAAGAAGAGTATATATCTTAGTAGAAAATTAGAAAAAAAATTGTAAAAGCAAACAAACTTCAGCAGTAAGTCATTATTTTCTTAGCTAAAGAGCTAAACAGAAAGACCATGTGTGGGCAAAAGAGCAGTGCAAGTGGGAAGAATGACGTCCAACTTCCTGTTGGCTTCCCCATTGACTTTGCTTGTGGGAAGGTGGCAGAAAGCACCAGAAATCATGCCTTTGTGACTGCTGGGATGCTACAATGGCCATTATTTTGCAAATAAAACTAGCATGGACATTGTGGATATTTCAGTTCCACAGGAGTAATGGGTCCCAGATTTTTAATGCATTCTTTAAGCTAGTAGATTTTTGGTACCTTGATTCAAAAGTATAATCAATCCCAAAGGTGCATTTTCAAATGGGTTCTGAACTTTGTTTTTCCTTGAAGACCTCTCACTTCTCATATAAGTTGTTTCTTGGATGAGAAGCAAAATGTCTTTGGGACAACCATGACCTGGATGACTGAGAGTCTCCATAGACAGTTGTAGTATAACGCACAATGAAAACTTTAATAGTATATAGATGAACCAACACCTCCCACATTTATTTAATTTTTATTTAATAATACTGAATATTCTTAGTTCCATTTTTCTCCCTCTTTCAACTTCTTTTCCTCCTATTTCCTGCTTCCAGTTTTATTTCTCTTTATTTTTCCACCATACTCTGTTCAACCTAGACATCTACCTTCCTGTTTCTGATTAAATTCTAATAAAGTAGGAATCTAACTGCATTGCCATAAATGGCAGTTTTACTATGCTTATCTTATACAGTACATATAGTAGTAATTTTTAAAACTGTTCAATGCTGTTAGAATTCTACCTTGTTTCTATTATAGCTATCACCATTTTCAGCTTGGTTGCAGTGTTTTTTTCTCCATATAAACTCTTCTGATGTAACGTTTTTTTACATTGCTAACATCTGTAAATCACACTGAGGACTGCAGTTTTGGGGTGGTTGGAATTTCAGAAAATAAATGGTAGAACGATAGGAGTAACTACAACCTAACCTCACTGCTTACAATTCCCCCCACCGGTATCTAAGAAATGTGTATATACTTGCAAATAAAGAACATTTAAGTCCTAATCCTCGAAAGCATTTGTCATTACATATTTGTTAGTCTTTGATTTTCCTGCCATAGAGAAACCTATCCTCAGAGAACAGCTGACTTAAGCATTACCAATGAAATTCACAATTTAAATCTCTTATTAACATTGGCATGAAAAACAGTTAGGTAAAAAAAACTAACAAAACTTCAAACTGAAATCTGTAGCACATCAGTGGAACAGTAAAAAAAATGCTATTCTTTTTTATTTGTATTTATTTATTTATTTGATTTGTCAATCACTTACAAGGTAATAGGTATAAGCATAAACATAGTTATGAATGCATGAAATGGATACATATAAGAAAAATAAAAAGAAACAGGGATGGTAGGCACGTTGGTGCGCTTATGCACAGACCTCTTAGGAAAGGGGTGAGGTCAAGAGTAGTCAGTCTAAGGTTAAAGTTTTTGGGGTTTGGGGAAGAAACTTTTGCCAAGCAGCGGGGAGGGGGGATCATTCAAACTTCCCCTAGGTTGTTTTACATGTATGTCTCCTATAAACTGGGCCAAAGTAACTTGAAAGAATAACTCTTAAAAACTGTGCACCAATAACACAAGAGATGCCTCTGCTGATACCTGTGAGTTGGATTATTCTGACAGAATTCAATCATGGTATTTTTTTGTGTATAACTATAGCTTTGTGTATTACTATTACTGTCAGTTGTATCAACAGATGACTTTTACAAAATAAATCTAGTTAGATTGTCACCGGTTTAAGAATACAAAGAAGTTTAGACTGGCAACTGTATTTCACGTGGATCACAAAAGACAGCATAACAATGTGACTTCCATGACCAATGTCACTCATGTGCTATTTTCTGCTCTGAACCTGTAAACATTTCAAATCGTGCTTGCGTTTGCCTAGCTGAATAGAAGAAAAATGGCCCTTTCAAGAGGCCAATTCAGCGTGTTAAGGTATGAAATACTTTTTCATGAAGGACACAATTTCCATTTCCACTACTACTCTGGGTAGAGACAGAGGGAGCCTTTTTTAAAAAAATCATGGCTTTCCTATTTTTATTTATTTATACCAGAGGTCTCCAAAATTGGCAACTTTAAGACTTCTGGGACTTCAACTCCCAGAATTCTCCAGCCAGCTATGCTGGAGTTGCCAAGTTTGGGGACCCCTGATTTACATTAATAAAAACAGTAGTTAATCTTAATTATTGAAATATCTTATCTTCATAACCCATGGCTTAAACATGATACTTTCAAAGAAAACTGAGTTAGGAATTTTTAATTTCTTGGTTTGGAGAATGGCCAGTTGTGGTCAATCAAAACAGAAGTGAACACTTCAGAAGAGAGGGAAAAGTGCACAAACTGAAGCTTATTTTGATAAATCAGTTTTGTAATGCACAAACCACTTTGGTGATTCTTTATAAACCAGCATAGGTTGAGTGCACAGTTACGCTAACCCAAAACTTGTGAAAGCACAACTTACTTATTTGTGATTACAATACCTGTGCTTTACTGAAGTAACTAGATTTCTGGGTGAGGTTCATCCTGTATGTTAAACAAAACTGTGGCTTTGGGAGCTATATAAGCCTAGCTTACAAACCAACATTTATGGCTTAGTATAAGGTATAGTATAACTAGATGTAGTTTACTCAGCAAACACAGGCAATGCAAATTATGATTTAATGAGATATAGTGTGAATTAGTGTACAACTAAGGCTGTTGAGATTAAAAAAGGAAGATTCTCCCTTGAGTTGGGTTTTTCTCCTATTGACTACATGAACATGTTTGCCTGACAAAAACATCAATTTTGTTGCTTGCTTGTGGATTTGTTGACCTTGCCTCAGTGTATCCTGTAGCCCTGGGATTTCCTAGGGGTGCTAGCAGTGCCTTCCCCAAATTTCTCTCCTTAGCTTTTCCAAGGTGAATCAAGGTGGGTTAAGGGTACCCTCAAACTTAGCAAAGCTCCGTGTAGAATTTAAGAGTACCTCTGTCGAGGTACAATTTAAGACTGTGTGGCTAAGAGTGAGTATCCTGAGGGAATACATATAATGCATTTATGAAAGGAAAATCCATTTCATATGCCCCCATTAAATATTATACAATGTATAATTTTAACGCAGAGGGATGGGAATCTTGTCAATGATTTTACAATTCAATATTCATATTCGGAATACAGCAAAGAAAGAAAAAAGATTTCTTAGAAGAAAAGCTTCTTAATTCTAGCAGGTTAGTAGTTCTGTCAATGCTTCTGTGCTCAGTCTTGAAGGCTGCTCTTTTGAGAGGCCCTTCACAGGTGTATTAGCAACAGACAAAACCTGTATCACTCTTAATCTGCTTTGGCAGAAACAAGAAGGTCCACCCAAGACATGTTTCCTAACCTGAACCTTTCCTAGCCTTAGGGGGAAAAAGTGTTGTGAAACTGACACTGAACTTTGTTCCTGCTGACAAAGAGAATAAATTGGGGGGGGGAGGGGGGGCAAAAAAAGAAAAGAAAAGAAAAAGAAGAAATCTGAAGTAGAGGGCGGGGGGAGAAGAAAGCAAAGCCTCAGCTTGCTGAGTCAACAGTAAACCAAGGGAAGTGTAAAAGTTTTCTTTACAGCAAACCAAACATCAGACTTTCTGCTGTATTTTTCTGGTGAGCCAAAAAAAATTACGGGAGGAAGGAACCGTTCGGAAAAGTTCTTAACCCAAATAAGAATTTGTCTTCAGGGGTTCTTCTTTGGCAACTGGGTTCAGTCAGAAAAACTTGATAGAACATAATAAAAGATAAATAAATAGGCATGGACCAGCCCCACAAGGTTCCCCTTTCTCTCCTAAGCTTAATAACGCCAAAAATGTATTGCAAAGGGCAAAATGACAGCCAGCTCTTTATTAAATAAATAAAGTATAAAAAGGGAAAAAGACTTTGGAGCGACTCCTCTTGTCCTTCGATTCGATTTGTGTCTATAAATCTGTAATTCCCAGGAAGCATAACCGATGGCAAGCAAAGTGTGGGGAATTTTTGTCCAAGAGGCTCTGGGTGTGTGGGTGTGTGTGTGGAAGCCGACAAAAACACACAAGAAGGCTGGAACAAGCCAGCAATTCTGATCTGCCTTTAGGCTATGCCTTGGGTTTACTTTTGAGGAAGCGCCCCTGAGATTATCCAAAAGCAATTCTGTCCAAGACGCATCTTAAGGCCCAAAGGTGCTTCCCGCCCCCCCACAAGAGGCAACTGGACTTTCTGGTTTTCCTTTAAAGGCTTTTCACTTCTCCTCCAAGCTTCTTCAGATCCAAGAGCTGAAGAAGCTTCTTGGATGCGAAGCAAAACGTCTTCAAAGAAAAACCAGCAAAGTCCAGTTGCCTCTTAGGAAGAGGGGGGGAGGGAAAAGCCCCTTTGGAATCAACCATGACCTGGAGGATTGAGAATCTCCACAGACGCGCATGTCTTGACGTGCAGACGGCTAGAGTCTCCTGCTTGGGGGAGGGGTTGGACAAGATCAGGGGTCTCCAACCTGGCCACTTTAAGCCTGGTGGACTTCAACTCCCAGAATTCCCCAGCCAGCAAAGCTGGCTGAGGAATTCTGGGAGTTGAAGTCCACCAGGCTTAAAGTGGCCATGGTTGGAGACCCCCTGGACTAGATGACCTACAAGTTCGGTTAAGCCCCCGTTCGAACGTCAGAGCTGTCCTCTTTCCCACAACCCCGAGGCGAAACCCCGAAGGTGGCCCTCCGGATCTCCCCGGGCCTCCAGCGAAGCTTCGCCGCGAGGATAAAAGGCTCGGCCGGGCGCCCCTTTCTCCTCCTTCCCTCTCCGTTCTGCGCCTCTCGCTAAAGCCCGCGGGATTACTCGCGAGCAAGGCGGCAAGAAGAAAGGGAAGGAAGGCCGTCCCGAAGCTTCGGCGGGCTAAACCACCGGGAGGGAGCCCCCCCCTCCCCAAAAGGGCAGCGCTCCCCTTGGCGCAGGCGCGTCCTCGCCTAAGCCAGAAGCCGCGGAGACTTACCCGGCTGCAGAAGAAGCGGCGGCGGCGACAGCAGCGGCTGTTCTGCGCGGCGCCGGGACAGCTCGGGCAAAGAAACGACCCCCTGTGCTCGCCACTGCTTGCTCCGCCCCCTCAGAGGCTCCTCCCACCCGGGTCAAGCGGGCGGGCGAAGAAAAACAGTTGCTCCGCCTCCCTTTCGGATGGTGTGTGGGGGGGGAAACCCCTTGTTCGTGTGTCTCTCCCCCCCCCCCCCCCCAGTCTCGACAAAGGGAACGCCCGCTTGGCTGCGTCTCCTCCCGCGTCCCGAGCCGAGCTATGCGGCTTGCACGTCTGGATCGGCGAAACCGGCTTGCTTACGGCCCCCTCGCTCCTCCTTTCTCCCTTAGGAGCTTAGCCTTGGCCAAAAAGTTATCCTCCCCCGTTAGAATCGCGACGTGGTTACCAAGAAGAGTTCTCCACTCCTCTACCAATTGCAGAATGCCTTATGCCACCTGACTCGAAATTCTAGACCTAGACAACCTTAGAACTGCGCCGCCTTCGGTCTGATTGAAATACAGTGTATAAAATCATACATTGCAATGTCCTACCTGTCAATGAATACTTCATCTTCAACCATAAGAACACAAGAGCAAGCAATAGATACAAACTCAAGGTAAACAGCACCAAACTTGATTGCAGGAAATACGACTTCAGCAACAGAGTGGTCAATGTCTGGAATACTCTACCTGACTCTGGTTTCTTCCCCAAACCCCAAAAACTTTAACCTTAGACTGTCTTCTATTGACCTCACCCCTTTCCTAAGAGGTCTGTAGAGAGCGTGCATAAGCTCACTAAGGTGCCTACCATCCCTGCCCTATTGTTTCTTTTATATATATATTTATTTTTCTTATATGTACCCATGTATTCATAATTATGTTTTTACTTATACCTATTATCTTGTAAGCAATTGACAAAATGAATGAATAAATAAAAATAAATAAATAAAAGCTAAATTGGGGTGGGTGGCTGAGGGAGGGAAGGGCATATCTGAGAACTAAATCCAGCAACAACCTCCGTGTTTGATCTATTATTTTTATCTGTTGTTGATTATTTTTATTATTCTAAGATTTTTAACTGGATAGTCCTCGAGTTGCTTTTTATTTGTTTCTAATCTCTGATCTTTGTCTGTAATACAAGGGTCTTCAAACTTGGACAACTTTAAGACTTCTGGACTTCGACT
>NW_020769368.1:3123288-3138497 GCF_900518735.1 Pseudonaja textilis | reverse complement strand
GACCTCTGTGTTAAAATATAGGCTTGGCGCAAAGGATCAGAAGGGCTGATGGGGGAATCCTGAATCCTGGGGAATCCTGAAACATCTGGGGACTGTAGAAGAGAAGATCTGTGGCTCAGGACTGAACTGTGGGGTTGTTGTTATATAGTGCTTTCTTGAGTTTGGTTGGTTGTTCGCAGGGGGTTCATTGCCCAGCTGGGTAATTAACTGGATAAGTAGTTGGGTAATAAGTATCTGCAAACCAAACACAGCACCAATAATTCTGTAGCTGTATTCCATATTCTGAGGGCAAACCTAATGGGCATAACAGGAGTCTGTTCAGCTGCATTCTGTCCATTCAAAAGTTATTTAAAGAAACGTTGGGCAGGTTAACTCTATTGCAAAGGTTATTTTTTTCTCTGCCTGGGGGTAGCTTTGATTAGTTCTTGGGATTTTTGTCAATAACCTATTCAAGTGAAGTGTGAACGTAATCAATAACCATTTTAACAGAGAAAGGATGCACAATAAGTTAAAACCGAGTAGATGAATATATAGAGAAATAAGCCAGGATTGGTATAAAGGTAAAATATGTAAGCGACAATAGTTTATAAGAAAATGTGATTATTGATACTTTGGCAAGGAAAGTATGCTAATTATAATTATTAGCACAAGATATATGTGCCCAGTTGCCACACTGTTTAAATGAAAGATGGACTTGTTGTAAATATAAAATAAAAAACTTTTATGACAAAAAGAAAGAAAGAAAGGACACACCGTACCAGAGAGGTTAGGTTTCTTTCATCTTTCATTCATACATCCTTCCCCCCCACCTCTAAAGGTCAAGGCAGCATAAAAAGCATCCTATTTGATCCCCCAAACTAGCTGTATTTTATAGGTCAGGGAAAGAGGGTGCAACTGATCCAAATTATCCAGGAGATGAATAACCGAATGGGAAAATCTTCCTGGTTTACTGAGTCTGAGCAAACCATGATGACATGTATGCGCATGTTGTCAACAAACACAGTCACTGTCTGCTTGCATCCCAATATCTGAGGTGAGGGCAGGAGTGATAGCATTTTCATGATGACATATATCAACCTTTATACATATAAAACCAGGATTCTTGAGTCTCTGCTCCAAGTCTAATCCACCAGCCAATAGCAAGGATTCATGTCTGTTAGATTTCTGGAATTTGTACATCCAGGAAGCAATTATTATTAGGATATGGTGTTGTTACAGTAGCCAGGAGGCTACAACGCAATTTCAGAATAGTAGTTGAGCTGCCAAGGTACCAGCTCTGTTGTAGGAAACACACACTGTCCATGGTGTACCACAAGGGAGTGAGCTTTACACCAGAAAGAAAGACCAGTGGTTCTATCTTCCTGCAGCAGCATCCAAGGTCCCCTTCCTCCCTTGAGCTGCCTTGCAAGCAGACACCGCAATCAGGAAGGTTCAGAGGACAGGAATCTGGCTGCCTGCATGGAGCACCAGCTCGTCTTCTCTCTCTCTCCCCCCAGTGCCCCTATCGGAGCCTGAATCCTTGGAGAAGGATGAGTCGGAGCTGTGGCCGACAGAGACTGAGGGGACAGCTTGGTTGGCTTTGGAGGAATGGAGGAAGGAGCAAGATGAGGCATCCCCAGGGCCCTCAGGCTTGGGATGGCTTGCCAGCAGGGAGGAACAGGGGCAGGATGACCAAGGGAAGGCAAGCAATGGAGATGAAGAGCGTCGGAGCTCAGGTGATGAGCAGGGACTGACCCCTCCTGATCCCTGAGCATGGAGTGGAGAGGAGGTGGGGACAGCGCAGGAGGAGAGCACCCCACTCCTCTTCACAAGGCACACCTGGGATCTGAGGCTTAAGGAGATATTATGGGGAGGGGCATTTGTCAGGAACAAACACTGAATTTGTGGAGTGTTGTGCGATGTTGCTGATGTTTGGGAGTTTCCTGGACTTTATTCCTTGCTTCCTGAAACCATTGCCTCGTTCCTTTGTTTCCTGAACTCATTGACTTATTCTCTTGCCCCCCCGCTGGATTCCTTGCTTTAAAGCCATTGTGCTAACAGCATTTTGCTGGACTGCTTGCAGCCAGAGACTGTTAGAGGTGTGTTTGTGTGTGTGTGTGTGTGTGTGTGTGTGTGCCAGGGAGAGAAAGAGAGAGCGAGAGCCCTTTGCTCTGGGACTTGCCATAAATATGGGAGTGTTTGGGGGAAAGTTGGAGCAATAAATGGGTGGTTTGAACTATCAGCTGACTGTGTTGCCTCCGTGCTTTGCCCCAGGTCATTACGGGTTATCTACTCACATAGAACATGCTTTCAAACTGGAAGGGGTGCAGAAGCTGAGGTGAGTGATGGGAACTCACCCCGACACACAGTGCTGGGACTCAAACCACTGGAGCAAAAATCATTTCCAGCATCATTAAACCACCAAGCCACTGCGCCTCTAGGAAGCAATACAAGCACTTCAGCTGACTCATTAGGAATCAGTCCTTATTTCAGAAACAATGCAGCCTTTCCACATGCTGAGTTGCAGTGCTCTCCTCTACCCATCCTTGCAAGGCCCCAGAAAACTATCCCCAGAAAAATATTTGATGTTCCTGGTGCTGATCTGTTATCTTGCCTCTGTTTCAGGTGATGGCAGTCACCTGACTTCCTTCAAGGTAATAAGTGGCAAAGTAACTGTGAGAGGGAACTTAAAGTCCTGGGGAATGATCCCTGAAATATTAGCCAATAGTCTGCAGCCGCCACCCAAAAAAGCAGATGCAGTCCTAAGCTGCATTAATAGAGAGAATCAAGATCACGTGAAGTTTTGGTACCTCTGTACAAAGCCTTAGTACGACCACACTTGGAATACTGTATTCATTTCTGGTCACCACAATATAAAAAAAGGATGTTAAGACTTTGGAAAGAGAAGAAGAACATGAATGATTAGGGGTCTGCAAGCTAAAATATACAAAGAATGGTTACAGGAACTGGGTATGTCTAGTCTAGTCTAATGAAAAGAGGGTCTAGAGGAGACATGGTAGCAATGTTCCAATATTTGAGGGGCTGTGTTCCAGGATGTGGGAATCTAAACTATTTGCCAAAGCATCATAAGACAAGACAAGAAACAATGATTAGAAATTAACCAAGGACAGAAACAACCTAGAACTAAGGATAAATTTCCTAACAATGAGAGCAATCAACCAATGTCAGCCTTCAAGATCTTCTACTTCTGCTTTGCATCTTTCGGCTGCCATAAGTAACGGGGGGAGGAGGGGGGACAAGTATGGGAAGTGAGCTGGAGGTGGTAAAACTTAGCATTGTATAAATTGAGGAGGGGGGGAGTACATTCTTGCTTAGGTTTCTATTTCTTGCTTAGCTTTCTTTTCTCTGCGCAGCTGCAAACCTTTATCAAAGTATGCCAAGGTCAACGGATAGAAACTTCATCACCACCTGAAGATGTCCACATGATGATATTCACAACTTTTAATTGGAAGAACCATTTGAACTATTGGGGGTGGGAACATTTCCATCACTTTGCATATGTGATTTACGCGCCTATTTCTTCAGATTCAGAATCTTCTTGTTGCTACCACTTCATTTCCAGTAAAAGACATCTTTTCTCTAATTAAAAGAGTCTAAGTATTTCTTTCTTGGATTTTGAATGGAGCACCAGCTGACATTATTCTGAATCTGAGGAAATAGGCCCCTAAATCACATATAAAGCTGACAACCAATGGAATAGCTTGCCTCCAGAAATTGTTGCCAGTGCCCCATCACTGGAAGTTTTCAAAAAGAGACCGGGCAATCATTTGTCTGAAATGGTATAGGATCTTCTGCTCAAGCAGAGGTTGGACTAGAAAACCTCCGAGATCCCTCCCATTATTATTCTAAGTTCTAAAGCCCGTGAGTTTGCCTGCACAGAGATGGAATTAAGGGGGAAATGCTGCTATAATAGTGGTACCCTGAAGGGAATGAGATGAAGGTAGTGCCCACCAAACAGGGCAGAGAAAAGGCATTGCTTGGACGAGTGTATGCCATGCTTAAGACCAATTTGGTGAAAGAGCCTCAAATCTTATTTGTTAACCATGCTTCTTTTTCAACCTTACTTTCTTTCCATTGCCAAAACGTACTCTTCTTTTAATTGAAGACAAAAGCCAATATGTTGTGTCTGGCTGAGTAGTTTTTATGGTGTGGGCGGTGTTTTTTTTTTTTTGTTGGTAATATGTGTGTGTGTGTTTTAACTTTGTGTATATAACTTTTTATCATGTCCTATACATTAACTTGGTGGCTTTTATGGATAAAGCTTTTCATAACAAAATTAACCACTTTTGTTTACTATAGCCAAAGCAAAAAAGAAAAAGGAAACATGTGAAAGTTTAAAATTAATCAATTTATTCTGGTATAATTTCATGTTTTAGAGCACTTTAAGACTATACCCTACTGGGTTCTTTATACATACACACACACACACACACACAGAGAGAGAGAGAGAGAGAGAGAGAGAGAGAGAGAGAGAGAGAGAGAGAGAGAGAGAGAGAGAGAGAGAGAGAGAGAGAAAATAAAAACAGGTAATATGGAGCAGACATTTCCTTTTATAAAAAAATTTCCATATAAGTGCTCTAATACTTCATAAAATAATTAGAAGTCCAGGAATTCTCTCCCAATGGAACACTGTAATAATTTTTTTTTAAAGAGAATCAGTTCTAAAATTATATTTTAAATGGACAGTTTTGTGGAATGTTATATAAACTGTCCGAGAAAGGGATATGAATGAATGAATAAATTATAAATAAAAGGTAATAACGAATAATAAAAGCTAAAGCCTGTTATATGACTTTATACTGAAATCTTGTATAAAAGGTTTGAGTACTGTAACATTGTATATGAAATAGGTTATCTGATGATTGAAATGGTTAAGCAAAGTTTTCCATCTAATGGTGAAGTACTGAAAGTACAACAAAAACAGACGTACTACTGTACAATTCAAATACTAAATAAGTTTCTATAAATCCAAGTAAGTTTTTATTAACAAAAATAAAGTAATTCTTTGTTATATTTATTACTCAATGAATTGTATTATTCCAGAACAGATGACAGCAACCAGCTGACTTTGTCTAATCTTGAAAAATCTTAGCAGGGTTCAGCAGCTGTTAAGTGAGTTTTACCCCATTTTACGACCTTTATTGCCACAGTTGTTAAGTGAATCACTGCGGTTGTTAAGTTAATAACATGGTTGTTAAGTGAATCTGGCTTCCCCATTGACTTTGCTTGTCAGAAGGTCGCAAAAGCTGATCACATAACTCTGAGATGCTGTGACTGTCATAAATATGAGAATAAGTTGCCAAGCATCCAAATTTTGATCACATGCTGCAATCATTGTAAGTGTGAAAAACAGTCATGTCATTTTTTTCAGTGCTGTTGTAACTTTGAACAGTCACTAAATGAATGGTTGTAAATTGAGGACTACCTGTAGTTCTCTGTATCTCTTTGTGACATTGGTCCTTTAGTAACTTGGTTCTGATAATCCTAGATAATCTTAATTCCATAGAACAAATACATTTTTGAAAGCCATAATTAGAAAGGAATGGGGAATTTCTAACGTTATCAACAATGTAACAGGCACAGTTCATTAGCTGTCTACTGCAATCACACAATGTACAAAGAAGACTACAACAATAATAAATGGTCCTATTTAAACTATCTGCTTCCAACTATAGAATGGGTGAAAAGCAATTCTGTTGCTGCAGAGATAGAAAATAGAACATGCAATGAAACTCACAAAGAAATGCAGAATTACTTGGATCACTTTGTTGTTCGTATGTACACAGAAAGCTTATGCACCGAGACAAATTCCTTGCATGTCCAATCACATTTGACTGATAAAGAATATTCTATTCTATTCTATTCTGTTCTATTCTATTCTGTTCTGTTCTATTCTATTCTATTCTATTCTATTCTATTCTATTCTATTCTATTCTATTCCCTTCTATTCTATTCTTATTCTATTCCTATTCTATTCTATTCCTATTCCTATTCCTATTCCCATTCCTATTCCCATTCCTATTCCCATTCCTATTCCCATTCCTATTCTATTCCATTCTATTCCTATTCCTATTCTATTCTTATTCTTATTCTTATTCTATTCCTATTCTATTCTATTCCTATTCCTATTCTTATTCCTATTCCTATTCCTATTCCTAATCTTATTCTATTCTATTCTATTCTATTCTATTCTATTCTATTCTATTCCATTCTATTCTTATTCGTATTCTGATTCTATTCCTTTTCCTATTCCTATTCCTATTCCTATTCCTATTCCTATTCCTATTCCTATTCCCATTCCTATTCTATTCCATTCTATTCCTATTCTATTCTATTCCATTCTAAATCTATTCTCCTCTCCTCTCCCCTACTCTACTCTATTCTTGGCAAGCTTACCTATTAAATTGGTATAGATAGTCTTTTATATTTTGGACTGCAACTGTCATTACAGTAGCCTCAGCCAGTTAGAGGGGAAACAACAGAAGACCTGGGCTCATGGAAGACAACTGAAGTCATAATACAATTCCAATTTATTTCTTCACTTTGCAGCTTGCTAACTTAAGCAAGAAATAAATATTATAAATTATTTCCAAAAATTTTAAGAGAATCTTCTTGCCATGCAATAAAAATAAATGCAATACTAGGAATGTTCAGTAAGAAGGAAACTGGGCCTTATATATCAGTATTCTGATTAGTTGAGCAAGTGAGTTTGGTGTAGTGGTTAAAGAATCAGGCTAGAAACTGGGAAACTGAGTTCTAGTTCTACCAAAGGCCCAAAGTTAGCTCAGTCATCTTGGATCAGTCACCTTCTTTCAGCCCTAGGAAGAAGGCAACGGCAAATCACCTGTAACATCCTGTCAAGGAACCTGCAAGGATGAGTCCAGGCAGCTGCCAGAGGTCAAAATTTATATTGAAGGCTCACACAAAATGCATTATTTTATTTATTTATTTATTTTATTTGTCAAACACTTACAATATAATAGAAATAAGAATAAATGTAAGTATGAATACCTGAAATAGGTACTAATAATTGGGGACTGTAGGACAGGAACGGTAGGCACAATTGTGCGCTTATGCACAATAGTACAAAGCTTTGTATGGTAGTTTATGTATGAGCTCTGTATATACTTTACACCTTTTATTTGACATCACACTTGAATTTCCTCTTCAGAAGAGTGGCTAACAAGAACGAGGAGTATGCATCAATGCATTACATAATTTGATATTTATAAAATAAAACAAGTATTGACACAGAATTTAATTCACCTTGAAAACCATCCATGAAATATAACTCTAAACAAAAACTTAAACAACATCCAACATTTCGGTTTCTCTTAATACAAGGCTTTAATATGTTGCTTTCTGCATAGTTTGTTAAATAAGAATGGAAATTTCAGATTAGATAACTACTTTTTTTTATTTGTTTATTCTTTCCTGGATGGCTGCTTCTCATGAGCAGACCACGGGAGTGATTTCTATGGGTTTGAACGACGGGAGGTGATGGGATGAGTCATTTTGTTCATAGTTGCAGTAGAATCTTTTAAAGCGCACTAAGTTCACAAGCCTCACTTTGTAATCAGTTTTAGAAATTGTCTATTTCCAAAATTTCCCTATTTGTCTTAGAGCTATTAGAGGACTCCGGAAGGACAAATTGAAAACTCTTCATGAGATGAATTTGTCTCCAAAGAAAAATTAATTATAGAACTTAGAGAATTTGAAGTAAACAACAAAAATGTTATAAATAAAGGGTCCAGATAAATTTGGAACAGTGACTTTTTTCTATAATATTTTGGAACTAACAAAATTAAACAACTGGGGGAAACTGTCAGAGGCAAGGAATCAAGAATGACTCTCAAATACCAGGAGTTAGTTCAGAGTGGTTTCTTTATTGATGTTGACCTAATAATAGAAATCTTGTCAGATTAAAACAATTACAGTATGTGCATAATTATTTGATATACCCTATGAACCTCTGTGAGGTGGTGTTCCACCTTTGACCCAGTAGTGGATCAAATAATTTAACAACCAGTTCACCCAGGATCAGGTTGGCTGTCATGGGAGGCATGGCCCACCCCACATCCTCCAGTTTCACCACACATGCGGGATGAGCCTTCCACAATGGCCAACCTGACCCTGGGTAAACTAGTTGTTAAATTTACCCCCCCCCCCAGCTATCAAAGTGGATCCTGGGTGCTGTGGTGCAATGGAGAAAGGGGCAATGGAAAGGGGCAGCTGGCATCAGAGAAGGAGGAGGAGCAGGGAGAAGAAAGAAGGAAGGTGGCTTTCTCCTTCCCTCATGCTGGCTGCTCCGTTGCCCATTTCTCTATTGCAGCGCAGTGCAGCACCCAAGATCCACTTTGATTGCAAGGGTGGGTGGGTAATTTAACACAGTGGTTGCCAATCAGTGGGCCAGGGATCACTGGTGGTCCACAAGAAAATTTTGGTGGTCCGCAGAGAAATGTCACCCTCCCCCCCAAAGCAATTAATCCAGGCTGCACAGGAACACAAGGCTACGCCACCCACATGGCCCGAGGGAACACAAGGCTTGTGTCACAACATGAAGTAGTGAGGGAAGGGGGGAAAGGCCAGAGGGGAGAACTTGCCACACTCACCCCAGGCACCTGGCCTGGCCACCGGACTGCTTCTTTCCGCTTCTTTCTTCTTCTGCTTTTGGCTGCACACATGGAAAGCAGCAGAAGTCTTTCTTTCTCTCCCCCAAACTCTGCCAGAAATGTGTCTTTGGGACCCTGCAAGGCATCCTGCTCCAAGAGGCTGCACCAGCGCAGTAAGTCTCACAAAGACTCATTTCTGGTGGAGTTTGGGGGAGAGAAAGAAAGACTTCTGCTGCTTCTGCTGCTTTCCTTGTATGAAGCCAAAAGTCTCTCTCTCTCTCTCCCCCACCCCCCGAGAACAGAGCTGGAGACAGTATCCTACGATCCCAAATAAAGAATGATCGGTCAGTAGGGAAACGGGGTGGGAAATTTTCATGCAGACTTTTGGGGGGATTTTCCCAGGGTCTCTGATCCGCGGGATTTAAAATGATGAGTTTGGTGGTCCCTAAGGCCCAAAAGGTTGATGACCCCTGATTTAACAACCAATTCACTTGAACTGGTGTGAACCACCCGAATCCCACCACTGATTGGATTTCTTCCTATGTATCAAAGATTCCAGGCTACGTTGTCTCTTTGCTCTCTGTAAAAGACGGTCTCTCTCCTATGACTCTGGGTTACATTCCATCATAGAAACAGACTTATTCTGGCTACCTTTGATATTGCACATAATAGCAAAAATAAGTTAATGACTGTAGAAACTGGACACTTTAGAGGGGAGCAAAGACTCTAGGCAGAAGAAAAAAGAAAAGAAAAATACAAACCTATTCTTGATGCCAGTTTATACTGAGGTTTACAAAATGATATGAAATGGTGTAACATCAGAACCATTAAGGGAGATCTTAGAAGAATGGAGCCAGAAGTTAGTAAGTACAGTATCTATCTATCTATCTATCTATCTATCTATCTATCTATCTATCTATCTATCTATCTATCTAGTCAATTATTAGATAACAGATATAAGTATAAACATGGTTATAAATATATGAAATGGATACGAATAAGAAAAAAAAGCAACAGTAGGACAGGGACGGTAGGCAAGTTTTGGTGCGCTTATGCACACCACCTACGTATGACCAGGGTCAGTAATTATGTCTGCTTCTATGGGTAGATAATGTTTAAAAGATGTTAAAGAAGGAAAGATAGATGTGGAACATTTTTACTTCTGACAAGACAGAGACAGTACCAAAAGTAGTACAAATGACAGGCCAAGAGAATGATGTAGTTGACCTGAGATGACAGTTGATGCTGGTTATCTAGTTGGCTCCAATTGATCCGAATAGGACTGCTGTGGGAACTGCCCCATTCCATCTGCTTGCTAGCCTCTATGCCTTTTCTTCACTGCTGCTTTGGCTGTAAGAGAGACTAGGACCCTGGCTTCCCCAGTCATTTGTGTTTGAGTGTGTTATTTGTGTTTGGGTGTGTTAACAGCTTGCCGTCGGAAGTGGAACAGCTTGCCCTCAGAAGTTGTGGGAGCATCATCACTTGAGATTTTCAAGAAGAGATTGGACTGACATTTGTCAGAAATGGTGTAGGGTCTCCCGCTTAGGCAGGGGGTTGGACTAGATGATCTACAAGGTCCCTTCCAACTCTGATTGCCTGTTATCTGTTACTTATAATTCAAGTAGATCCAGGGGTGGTATTCTACTGGTTTGGACTGGTTCTATAGAACTGGTTGTTATGATTCTGCACAATTCGGAGAACCGGCAAATCGTGTCCCTGGCTGGCCCCTTCCCTCTCCACTGCCCCTTCCCCTCCCCACCCAGTCAGTCCTTATTGCACACGTGTGACATCACTGACTGCATTCTCCCCTGCCCAGTAACTCCTTAACATATTTCTTCCCCCGACGATCAGCTGTTCTGATGATCAGCTGTGCCATGATCCCCCTCGCTGTCTTACTGATTCACCCAGGAGGCTTCCCTGAGGCCCAGGAAGCAAAAAGGGGTGCAAGGAGGAAGCCGAGAGGGCTGTGGCCCTCCCGTGCTCCATTTTGGCCTCCTGGCCTCAGGGAAGCCTTCTGGGAACAAAAATGTCCCCCCCAGGAGGCTTCACAGAGGCCCAGGAGCCCCAAAAATGGAGTGCAGGGGAGGTGCTACATGCCCCCCTGGCTCAGTTTTTTGCCTTCCTGGGCCCCAGAGAAGCCTTTTGGGAGCAAAAATGCCCCCCCCCCGAAGACTTCCCTGAGGCCCAGGAGGCAAAAAAAAAGCAAAAAACAAACTAACAGGGGAGGTGCTGCAAAAGAAAAGAAAAAAAAAATTATTACTCAATCTGGCATAAATGAATGGTTAGAAAATAGATATAAGAAATAAGAAGAATGGATTAATGTAACCAGAAGCAGCCTTCTCTTGGTCCTTTATGCAAGGGTAAGTTGACTCAGACACAGCAAAATCCATTTCTCAAACTTCAGCTCTTTAATATCAGCTGGGTTTCAGCTGCATGAATCCCAATGACCCCTAGATGGCAGCCAAGAGATGCACAAATCTAACTCTTTCCTGCTACTGCTGGTCCACTTTTATGCCATCCAACCCCCAATCATTCTCGGATACTCACAGCAATCAAAGAAATGAACAAGGAAACTAACAAAAGATAAGTACCAGAGGTGGCATTCAGCAGGTTCTGATCAGTTCTGGAGAACTGGTAGCGGAAATTTTGAGTAGTTCAGAGAACCGGCAAATACCACTTCAAGAGAAATTTTAGGCATAATTGTGTTTGTTTGAGGACTACCTGTACTTCTTAAAGGATTTGAAAAGAGAAATTGATTGGAAATGGATGGAAAAAAGTCAACCACTGTTGCTTTGATGAGAAAACCTGCTTCTGTGCTACCTATCATTGAGCAATCCATGCAATATTAATTCCTCTATTAGAATTCCACCTGCTGTTGTGGATCTCAAGCACTGCAACATTTTGGGACCTCCTGTGATAAAAATGATTTCAGAGAGGCTTTTCATCATTTATCTTCCCGGAATCCAAAATGAATCAAATGGACCGTTTCCCCCCCACAAATTGGGAACACGATGCATAATAACTTTGGCAGCTCTGAAGTTTAACCGCTCGCACAGATACGAATTTCCTAGCCAAATAGGCAAAGTAATAGAAGCATTTCCCTCATCATTTTGCTAATGTGCTTTTTCATCCCAAATCTGGGAGAAACATTATTTTTTGCAATTTTGCCTCAATTTCACTTAAGTACCACTTCAGTTGATGGTACTTTTCCAGTTTTTCATTTATTTGCCACGCATATCTTCTTTCGATTGCGCAGAGGTAAAAGCAGCGTAGTCCTGATTTATGTAGTAACTCTATTCAAAAAAGAAAATGAAGGGCTCTCTTCTTTGAACCGGACACAAAACTCTGATTTCCAAGCTCTTATCCTCACGGAAGTGCTTTCTTGAATCCATGATTGGGAACCTTAAATCAGAGAAGCAGGCATATGCGTGCACCTTGTCTTATCTTTGTTTAGAACTGTTTATTTGTATAATTTGATTTTATTTTTGTAACTTGGCACAAGTGCTCTACAAATAAAGATTCACTGCTGCTGCTTCAATTGAACAACAGGCCTTGATTACTTGGCCCGCTCTCCATATTATCTTAATAAGAAGAATTGGAACAATGAATAGGTTAGTGTTATTTTCCCGTGTTATTTCCTCCTTGAATCAAAGTGTTTATAAAAGACTTAATTGCAACATAATTCATACCGTGCCTGTCATACAGCACAAGGCTGGTTTTAAACCATGGCAACAGTTCGATTTCCTATTTTTGACTACATCCTTTTGCTTATTTTTAGAAGAGTGTTAAAAGTCAGGCAATAGATGCGATGTTAAATATACTCCATTTAATTGCACAATCTAACAAGTGGCAGAAGGATCAGCTCCCAGTCCTGTGGGCTGGCTGCTGGCTCGTGCAGGTGTTGAAGGAAGCACCTTTGCTGCACAGATGACTTGCTTAACTAAGCAAAACAAAACCTTGTCAAAAACCTGCTCAGAAGGGATCAGTAAAAATTAAACTCTTCAGGCAAAAAAAAGAGATGCCGAGACGCTGTATTTTCTTTGGTCCCTAGGTGGCGCTATTGGTGCATCAATCCAATCCCTTTTGATGGCCGAGATGGGAAACACACATTTTTATGAAGGGAAAATGGATCTTCCTAATAAAAATAACACATGAAAAAAAACCACCACCCAAGGTCATTACATAGAGGCTTTCAACAATGAAATATATGAAACAAGGGTGAAAACACAGGCGACCGTTTTCTCTCACCCTGAGTCAGTGTGTGTGTGCATCTGCACGCTCACCTATAGACTAGTTATGTAAATTTGCTTGTGACTAAATAGAAAGGGATTGCTAACAACAAAAATATTTTTTGCCTGGGAACTGACCTACACACATTTTGTGGAGATTTCAGTCACAATTTGTTCTGATGAATTACTTGCTGAAAGAGAAATTGAGACAGAGCTACCACCCCATGGAATCTCTGGTGTTACTTATGGTTTGGCTTTTCTTCCAGGCGTGCAGAAAGTGGGGGATTTCCTTTATTTTACCTTGGCAACAACAATCCTGTGAAGTAGGACAGGTTTAATAAGATGCCTAAAATGATCCATTGGTCTGATGGACAACTTGGCCCTTAAATGTGAGTTTTCCTTGTTCAATCTGATGCAGCGCTAGATTGGGTCAGAGTAGTTTCCATTTTCCAATCAACACTGAGGATTTTCAGGCAATTATTTAGAGAAAATTTCACTTAACCAGCAATCTGTAAAGATGTAAGCCTTATTTTAAAAAATCATTCTTTTTTAAGTAGTACCAATGGGTGGGGTGAAGAAGAAACACCCATTCTCACTACAAAGATCTTTAAAAACAAACAAACTTATAATTCACATTTTAGCATATATTTACCTTCTGATTGATTTCAACAACATATGGCTCTTTTGGTGCGTGGCCTGAATATATATTTCAGAAACGTGACATTTCTGAACAAGTGAGCTATCTGATTTGTCAACCGGAATATTATTCTTTTGGCACACAAATATACTGCCCTCTAAGCACACTGAGCCACCAAGATCTACACCCCATAAATAATGATGAAACTGACTAGCCTGGGGCTAGGATGCAGAACCAAAAGTTGAAACCAATTTTAGATATTCTCTAACCCAGTAGTCGCCAACTGGTGGGACACGGCTCACTGTTGGGCCGCAAGAAAATGTTGGTGGGCTGCATAGAAATCTGACCCCCAGAGCACCCCCCAAAGCAATTAATCCAGGCTGTGCAGAAACCCAAGGCTGCGCCGCCCACATGGCCCACGAGAACCCTCCCCACCCACTCGCTCCTTACTCGGCAAACTTGCTGCTAAATTGCTATTTTTCCTTTTTCCGACCATCATCTGTTCTGCTGTGCTGGGAGATTTAGTTTAGTTAGGAAGCAGGAAATGGTTGGATTTCTTGCTTTCTAGCTAGTCTTTATATCTTTGGCTCTGCTTTTAAGCACAGCCAAATCTTCCTTAGGACTGAAGGTTCTATTATTCAGTGCAGACTCACGGCAAGCAAATTTCATGTGACAAACTGAGCTAGTCGATGGCAGATAGATAGATCACTGAATGATTCTGTGAGCAACTCAATCTGCCTGCCTGCTTTGCCTGACTTTGGGTAAGAGTTGCTCTTTTTTAACAAAAAAAATTCAATATTTACATACATGGTGTGTTGTGAGTTAATGTTGTGAGTTTGCTTGCAAGCAAATTTTATGTGACAGACTGAGCTAGCCAATGGCAGATAGATAGATCTTTGAATGAATCTGTGATTTTGTAAACAACTCAATCTGCCTGCCTGCTTTGCCTGATTTTGGGTGAAAGTTGCTCATTTTTTATAAAAAAAATATCAATATTTATATCAATATTTATAATATTTACATACAAGCCATGCCCAGCTAGTCACATGACCACTAAGCCATACCCACAAATTAGGCCACACCCATAGAACTGGTTAATGGTCCCTGGGATTTAAAATTATGAGTTTGGTGGTCCCTGAGATCCAAAAGGTTGGTGACCTCAGCTCTAACCCACAGTCCTGCAAATTATGCTCCATGGAATTCTAGTCTTCTGGAAATGACCTAGTGGGGTTTTCTGAGAGACTAAGAGTTTTAAAAAAAGGTTCATTTGAACCCAGCCA
Organism: Pseudonaja textilis; assembly: GCF_900518735.1. The sequence continues at coordinate 3,123,739 of NW_020769368.1, read as the reverse complement.
ATTATCTATTGCTAAAACTTTGGTAAGTCTGGAGTCCTGGGAATTTTTTTTTCCAACCAAGAAGTTCCTATCATGAACAAGTGTGAAAAGCCCAGCTCTAATATATCCCTCTTGTAATAATGGTATGTGGGAAAGACCCTGGGAGAATGGACTAAGAAATGCTATCTTATGGAACAATCAGATAAGAGACAGCATAGTCCACAGTTGGATAGTGGATTGGTCAAGAAGCTTAGAAGAACCTTTCCTAATTTTGGGGGCTATAAAGAAAATGCAGAAAAACTGTACTTTCAAACTTGCAGGATTCTCTTAATGTAACTTAACTAGAGCAAAGTAGAATTCACCCACTGGTTTGGTTTCCAATCTACCTAGTAAGATAGACATCAACATTGCAATCTGAAAGTATTATTCTCCCACCACTGGTAAGAACAGGACAATTGTGAATTTGATAAAA
>NW_020769368.1:3105617-3118288 GCF_900518735.1 Pseudonaja textilis | reverse complement strand
CTTCCTTCCTTCCTTCCTTCCTTCCTTCCTTCCTTCCTTCCTTCCTTTAATTTTTTTGTTTTTGTCAGATAATGGATTTATTCCATGAATGTTAATGTTTATGCTCAGTTACAAATTCACCTCTGATGGAAGTTGGCTCAAACTTCCACTACTTTTTCTGTGAAGTAATATTTTCTAACATTACTTTTGAATTTCCCTCTTGTCAGTTTGAGGTTATGTCCCATGTTCTTGATTTTTTGCTTAATATTGAAAATGCTGCTTTCTACAACCTTATTCATTTATATATTTAAAGCTTTCAATCACGCCCCCCCTTTTCCTTCTGTCCTTCAGGCTGTACATATTGCCCAACTCAATTGAACCTGGGAGATTATAATAAAAACAATCCATTAAAAATAACCCATTAGATGGAACAAGCTGATAAAACTAGAAAAATTCCTCCAAAAGAACAAGGGTCAATTATATATATAAGCATTGTATGTATGTATGTATGTTTTATTTATTTTATTTTTTGATTTGTCAATCGCTTACAAGATAATAGGTATAAATATATACATACTTATGAATACATGAAATGGGTACATATAAGAAAAATAAAAGAAACAATAAGACAGGGACGTGGGTGCGCTTATGCATGCTCCCTACAGACCTCTTAGGAAAGGGGAGAGGTCAATAGCAGACAGTCTAAGGTGAAAGTTTTTGGGGTTTGGGGAAGAAACCACAGAGTCAGGTAGAGTATTCCAGACATTGACCACTCTGTTGCTGAAGTCGTATTTCCTGCAATCAAGCTTGGTGCGGTTAACCTTGAGTTTGTATCTATTGTGTGCTCTTGTGTTGTTATGGTTGAAGCTGAAGTATTCATTGACAGGTAAGTCATTGATTTTACATACCATACTTAGTTTGTATGTATGTATGTATGTATGTATGTATGTATGTATGTATGCATGCACGCATGTATGTATTTTATATTTCTGAACTAAGGGGCTCTTTGATAACACAAGGCAACTAAAAATCCAACTACTTATTCTGGGGACCTGGGATAAAATACAACTCTCCAAAGCTCCCTTGAAGAATGGCAATGTTGGGGAGGCAATTAATTAATTAGTATAGCTGCCAAGAGGATGCGGTGGCTCAGTAGCTTAAGACGCTGAGCTTGTCGATCAGAAAGGTTGGCAGTTTGGTGGTTAGAATCCTAGTGCTGCGTAACGGAGTGAGCTCCCATTACTTGTCCCAGCTTCTGCCAACCTAGCAGTTTGAAAGCGCATTAAAAATGCAAGTAGAAAAATATGGACCACTTTGGTGGGAAGGTATCAGCATTCCATGCACCTTTGGCATTTAGTCATGCCGGCCACATGACCATGGAGACGTCTTCGGACAGTGCTGGCTCTTCAGCTTTGTAACGGAGATGAGCAACGTCCCTATAGCTGCAAACGACTAGCATTTATGTGCGAGGGGAACCTTTACCTATAACTGTCAATCTCAAAAAGTGACTCTGGGACGCTAGCAGTATTAAAATAAAATTAAAACAACCAACCATACAAAAATTCAAATACACGATCAAATCAATCAATCCGAATGAAGTGATGCCAATGTAGATCGTGCAGTCTAGTCATATTTGAAGGGTATTATTTCAAATGTTACTTTTTTTGTCAGGTTTTATAACGAGAGGGAGAGGAGAGAAAAAAGGCTGACACAGGATCCTTGTTCCCCCCTCCCTAGTTGCTGTGTTTCTAACATCATGCAGATAAATGTCAAATCAGGAGTAAAAAGCTCAGCATGGCAAGTCACGGCACTATCATTTACTCTGGAGTTGGAGACGGGTGCTGAGAACAGGCATCAAAAGCTATTTTAAGCCAGTTTGTTCAAATGTTAGCCTCTGTGTGATGCCCATGGCTCTGGTGGATGCAAAAAAAGAGAGATCTCCCTGCTGAACTGTCAAAGAAAAGCCAGAGTTTCGGATTACACTCAAAAAGGAAAAGAGTGGGTGGCCAGCCACTTGTAGCCTGCAGTTTGTCGATTTGTTGCCTGTTAGCTCTGAGAATCCATCACACAATTAAAGGTTTTGAAGCAGTGTGGGACTCTTGTTAAAAGGCTCTGTTTCAATGCAAGACGGCATTGCCGAAAAGCAAGAAGGTCAAGAGAAAAAGATATTGGGAAGCAATGGGTAGAAACAGTGGTGGGATTCAAATTTTTTTTACTACCGGTTCTGTGGGCGTGGCTTGGTGAGCGTGGCAGGGGAAGGACGCTGTAAAATTTCCAGTCAGAGGGGCTATTTGCCGGTTCTCCGAACTACTCAAATTTTCCGCTACCGGTTCTCCAGAACTGGTCAGAACCTGCTGAATGCCACCTCTGGGAGGAAACTAATCAAGGAGAGGAGCAACTTAGAACTAAGGAGAAATTTCCTGACGATTAGAACAATTAATCTGTGGAACAACTTGCTAACTTGTGAATGCTCCAACACTGGAAATTTTTAAAAAGATGTTGGATAACCATTTGTCTGAAGTAGTGTAGGGTTTCCTGCCTAGGTAGGGGGTTGGACTAGAAGACCTCCAAGGTCCCTTCCAACTCTGTTATTCTATTCCACTTCCTCAGGTCCTCCTTAGTTTATAGTCTGGATACTGTCTGGTAAATTCTCATCATATGGTATTTTTCTGTTTCGAGGCACTCATCAGGGGTACTATTGTAGGTTGTCAGAGCCGAGCTTGAAGCCATGGTGTGATCCATAGAAGAGAAGCTGATGCAAATGCAAGGCAAGAAGTTATGGTAGCAACAGGTTTTTCTAGAATATGGCTTATTAAATATGGCTTATTAAAAAGAGGAGCCAGACTCATCTGAGATGCTTCCTGTCTAGGAAGCAAGACTGCAGCACTTAAGCAGCGTCACCGACGGTTAGTGTTGCAAGATCTAAGGCAGGGGTGTCCAACCTTGGCAGCTTTAAGACCTGTGGATGTCAACTCCCAGAATTCCACAGCCAACTGCACTGGCTAGGGAATTTTGAGAGTTAAAGTTAAAGTCTTAAGAGTTAAAGTCACAAGTCTTAAAGTTGCCAAGGTTGAACACCCCTGATTGAAAGTGTATAGATCAGAGGTGGTATTCAGCAGATTCTGTCCAGTTCTGGAAAACCGGTAGCAGAAATTTTGACAAGTTTGGAGAACCGGCAAATACCACCTCTGACTGGCACCGCCCCCCCATCTATTCTCTGCCTCCCATTGAGTCCCAGCTGAGTCTTTTTTTGTTGCCCTGTACAGGAGGATGGAGCTGGAAAGCAGATAAGTGGGGTGGGGAGGGAATGGGGATTTTGCAGTATCCTTCCCCTGCCACTCCCACCAAGCCACGCCCACAGAACCGGTAATAAAAAAAAATTAGAATTCCACCAGTGGTTATAACTGAGACCCCCAAACATGTAGATAGTTTGGAAAGCCTTCGGAGGATGTGGTGATATTATTAGAAGGCATGCAACCAGTTTTATGGCGCATTTTGGATTTATAAAGAATGGAAATAGGAGTGTGAAGCTTCTGAGAGACAAAATCTTTCTATTTCACTTTTAGTTCCCCATCCCCAAACTCAATATATCTTTCAAAGACATGGTGCCAAAAGTCAGAAGCAACTTTATTGGGGGGGTTGAATAAGAGGCTGGGGTAAAAGGGGAAATGGAGGCAGTTTACCCATCACTTGTACAAAGATGGAAGGAAGACCATACACTACAAATTAGTTATTTTGTTGCCAGAATTTGGTGGCTCAGTCTCACCACAGGTGATTGACTTACGATCAAAAGTGAGAACAGAGCTGGAAAGCAGGTTAGTGGGGTGGGGAGAGAATGGGATTGTGCAGTAACCTTCCCCCACAAGTGGGGAGGGAATGGAATTTTGCAGTATCTTTGCCCTGCCACGCCCACCAAGCCATACCACGCCCACCAAGCCATGCCCACAGAACTGGTAGTAAAAATTTTTGAATCCCACCACTGATAAAGATTCACCAGCAGGTTCTAGTTGAAACAAAAACTATCCCACAAAAATGCAGATTCCTATAGCTCCCACTGAAAGAAATGAAAGGCAAACATTTGGTTCCTGGATCATCCAGAACGCCAGGAGATGAAGGCAAAATTTAAGAGTACATTCCAATTACAATGGGAAATGCTATGGAAAAAAAAAACTATACAAATTATTCCAAGCTACAATTTAAATGGCTTAGAGGATTCAAACAGAAACCAATTCCAACTGATGCAAAGTCTGAATATCTAGGTTGTATTTATTGGCTGAGAATAAAAATGGAAGGGGAATGAAGGATATATCACCCAAAAATATTTTTTCATTATGTTTTTTGTATATGCTCCCCAACTTTATGCCTTAAAGTTTGTTTTCTATTGTCTTTATATTTCAGCACAGTAACCATAGGTTTTTTTTTGAATTTTTTTTTTTAAAGTGTTAAACATTTTTTTCATGCAATGCTGTTGACAGGAGCATTCCTGAGATATTGGGGCAGAAATATTAACAAATGTGGGGAGGGGTAACCCTATTGGTACTCTAGAAAGAAGCCAAGATGAGCCCAAATTCATTGCCAGAGTACGACAATATGTCATTATCATCCCTTTCTGTTCTGCCCCATCCTTGCCACCCATCTCTCTCTTTCTGCCCCCAAATCAACCCAACTGAATAAACAAAATGAACACTTTGCAGCAGAAGTCTCCAAACTTGGCAACTTTAGGACTTGTGGACTTCAACTCCCAGAATTCTTCAGCCAGCTGGCTGGAGAATTCTGGGAGTTGAAGTCCACAAGTCTTAAAGTTGCCAAGTTTGGGGACCCTGATTTACAGGATAGCCCTAGACAGGTTTAGTCAAGAATGCACTTCTCTGATTTCAATGGGATTTATTGTGTAATAGGATGCAATCTGGGACAATCCTTTCTTTCACATCAGTCCTGCTGGATACAATTTCCAAGGAAACAGGCATAACATTGTGTTGTTAATAGATTTACAGGTATATTTACAGTAATCTGAGTTGGAGGTCTGTCTGCTTCTGTATATCCTCACTTCTGAGGACACACGCAGAGAATTGTGCCGCAGCATGCATGCTTATAAGCAGTATTTTATGCACATTATCTAAGAAGCCCCTGATAAGATGGCTTACCTAACAGGTGATAGGGGATTGCCTTTTACGGCGTCTCTTCTCTGTTTGTTTACATAGACATTTGCAAGAGTGATTTATTCCCAGGAAAAAATAACTATTTCTCAAGAGGGCATCCCAGAGACCAATGCATTTTTCAGAGTCCCCCTCGTGCGTGTGACAATTTCGGGGGAGGGAAATCCAGCGTAAGTAGGGACATCTACTGATTCCTCAAGAACTGCCAAGGGCAATTTTTTTTTTTTAAAGCCAGGAACGGAACAGAGGGACTTTGGATAAACGGCATCAAAAGCTCCCAAGCAGCCTCCAGCCAAAGATTTGCTTTATATCAGCTCCAGTGCTGGCCTACTTACTTGTTTCTTTCTAAAAAATAATGAGTGTGGAGACAAACATTTTATAAAAAGCTCTCTTTAATTTCTGCCTTGCTGGGCTGAATTTAAGTGGAAGTCCTTGCATTGAAACTTTCCCAAAGGAGGTGAAGACCCACTATTTCCTCTTATATTTGCTGCCCCCCCTCCACAGAATTATAATTGTTGGCTCCTTCTACATATTAGATCTATAGGTGGGAAAGAATGCCAAGGATGGCTTCGTAAGATGGAACAACAAGTAGTCCTCCACTTACGATCACAGTTGAGCCCAAAATTTCTGTTGCTAAGTGAGTTTTGCCCCATTTTATGACCTTTCTTGCCACAGTTGTTAAGTGAATCACTGCAGTTGATGAGTTAGTAACATAGTTGTTAAGTGAATCTGGCTTCCCCATTGACTTTGCTTGTCAGAAGGTCACAAAAGGGGATCACATGACATTGGGACATAGCAACGGTCAAAAGTATGACAGAATGGCATATTGTAATTTTGAATAACCAAATAATTAAGGGCTATGTCTTAATATAAACATGTGTATTAAGGCTAGGATTAGTAATGGTGGCCTGACTAAAAGCTAGAATAGAGGTAGAAATAAGAAATAGCGGGAATATTAGCAGATATAATTTATAATAGAATATAAAAAATAATTAAATGGAAAGATTAGAGGTTGAAAGATAGTATTACTATGTACGCATAACAATATTATTGACATTAAAATGGAACACTGAAATATTAAATAACTACTTTAAAACAAACATGTATATCAACACTAGGATTATATAAGTTCGATTAATGCAACAACTATTATTATTATTATTATTATTATTATTATTATTATTATTATTATTAAATCTTTAGTGAGATTCACAGCCTTTGGGCTATTATTATTATTATTATTATTATTAAATCTTTAGTGAGATTCATAGCCTTTGGGGCTAGTTGGTAGCTCAACAGCTTGAGTCCTAACCAAGGACCTAGGAACTATTAAGGTAGTGTCAGAGGAGGATATAATCTGTTCCAAGTAGGGTGGTTTTTTTGTAGAATCAGGGTGTTCAAGTCTGATAAATTCAGAATTTCCAAATAGCGAGGTAGCCCTTTAGGTATTGCTCCAAGGGCTCCAATTACAAATGGGATAACACACGATTTCTTTTTCCAAAGTCGCTCAACTTCAATTTGTAAGTTCCGATACTTCGTTATTTTTTCTTGCTGCGCGTCTTCAATTCATGCAGCACAGGAATTGCAATGTCAAAGTTGTTGTTGTTATATTATTATTATTATTATTATTATTATTATTATTATTATTATTATTATTATTATTGCTGTTTGTATCAAAATGAACCATACCCAGAGGCCACACTGTTCATATTGATGTATATTAAATATTGATGTATATTTAAAAATAAAAATTCAATAAAACTTAAAAAAATAAAGTATGAACCAGTTGTCAAGCATCTGAATTTTGACTCTGGGAATGCTGCAACGGTCGTAACTGTGAAAAACGGTTGTAAGTCGCTTTATTCAGTGCCGTTATAACTTTGTACGGTCACTACAAGAACTGTTGTAAGTCGAGGACTACCTGTAATTGATTTCCTAGCAGGTCAGCATCAGAAACCAAGCAGAAAAAAGAACTCTAACCATGTAATTGGCGTTTGGACCCCCTAGGGGCAGATACCGATGGGTCTATCAGTAAAGATCCCGCTTGTATCCCAATTTTCACTTGGAAAATATCGGTGGCGTGTGGGCGTGTGGGCTGATAGATTAAAAGGAAGCTGAAGAAAATAAGAATTTCTTTATTTGTTCCAAGCTTGCCAACGGTTACTAATTTGTATTGTGACCCTGAGTCCCACAGCCAGCCTCTATTAGCAAAGAAATGGGCCTCCTATCTCCCCGCTCCCAGTTATTGAGGACAGTATAGGGATTAATGAACTAATTCATCTGTGTCTCAGCAATATTGGTGTCACCTTTAACGGGGAAATCAGAAGCCTTGGGTTGAGGAAAATGTGTGTGTGTGTGTGTGTGCGCTAAATGTCACTTTCTTCTTTGTAGCTATCCACTTGGAAGCTTCATTAGTAAGAACAAAACTGCATTCTGTTTTTCAAGTTGCAGAACAGTTTCCCTCGAGAACCAATTGGCTATGTAGTTATATTGGCTATTTCAGAACGCGAGAATAATTTTTTTCTCTCTCTCTCTACATAACCTTAGCTTCCAAACTTCATTTGTTAGGATACCCGCAAAATTCGTATTTATTTATGAATTCATTAATTCTACAACTTCATACGGATTCGATATCAGAGGATCAGTGCGTTCCTGACCTTCATTTTCTCTGGGTTGGTCAAAACATAATCTTAACCAGGTGACAGGTGCAATTCTACTCAGAGTGCCTCTCTGCAGGATGGGACTAGAGGAAGCAGCAGCTGAACTCATGCAAAACCGTGTCCTATTGTTTAAGGCAGGGGTGGGATTCTACCAGTTTGGACCGGTTCTATAGAACCGGTTGTTATGATTCTGTGCAGTTCAGAGAAGCGGCAAACCATGTCCCTGGCTGGCCCTGCCCCTCTCCGCTCACCACTCCCCTCCCCACGCAGTCAGTCCTTATCACATATGCGCAACATCGCGCACATGCCTGACATTGCTGACTGCATTCTCCCACTCCCAGTCACTCCTTAAGGTATTTCTTTCCCCCCTCACCCAACAATCAGCTGTTCCTATGATCGGCTGTGCCAGAATTCCCCTCTACTGCTTCTCCCAGGAGGCTTCCCCGAGGCCCAGAAAGGAAAAAAATGGAGGGGGGCATTCCCCACAGGTTCCATTTTTTCCCTTCCTGGGCCCCATGAAGCAAAAACTTCTGGAAGCAAAAGCACTCCCCCCAAGGAGTCTTCCCTAAGGCCCAGAAGGCCCCAAAATGGGGGGGGGGGTGCTGCCAAAAAAAGCCATGCCTACAAGGGGTGGGATTCTACCATTCGCACCTATTCGCTAGAACCGATTTTTAACATTCTAAGCAGTTCAGAGAACCGGTTGTTAGAATAAATTACTGGCCTAATCCTGTTAGGGAGGCGGGAAGGAAACATTCTGGTGTTGCTTACAGAAACTGCCTTTCCGTTAACCCTTACTACATTCTTGGCAGGACTAGACTTCCTGTCTCTGGAACTTACGGGAGTTTTTTCCCCCTCCTTTGCTGGTACTTTGCTTGTGTGGAGTAACCATTCAGAGTTACAATGGCACTGAAAAAAGTGACTTATGACCATTTTTCACACTTACGACTGTTGCAGCATCCCCACAGTCATGAAAGGCCAGGCAAGGAGATGTGTGCCTCGATGTGAATTATATTGAGTTGGCCACGCCCAGCCAATAACATGACCACCAAGCCACATCCACCCAGTCACATGACCACCAAGCCACGCCCACCAACTAAGTCATGCCCACAGAACTGGTTATTAAAAAATTTGAATCCCACCCCTGATGCCTACCCAGTCACATGGTCATGCCTACCTAGCCACACCCACCTAGCCACACCCACAGAACGGTTGTTAAAAAATTTGAATCCCACCCCTAGTTTAAGGTGAAGAAAGAAAGGATGGATCTTCATATCTTTTAGTGCTGGCACTAGCAGAGAAGTCCTATTACATGCCTGGTTTCTGAGAGAAAATATAAGTGAGCTCTCTTAAGCAATCCTCTAATTAAGGATGGTTAAGAAATACATTAGATTTGTATTCGATGAATTTATTAACATTGCATTTTCCGAACATATATATCTCTTTTCAGAATTTAGTGCACAAAAATGTACTCATTAGTGAACAAAACCCCAGAACTGAAACACATGGAGCAAAAGAGGGTGTGGGGTTGGAACCGGAGCAAACACTGTGTGCAAATAAAAGAAGTCTATATAGAAAAATGAGTATATCAAGACAAATGTGAGCAGAATGCCTTCATTTTTCATTTGGACTGCTTGGACTGAAATGGCAAACTGAGGCGGAAATAAGATGAAATGAATTTAAGTCAGAAAAATGACTCGTGGAACAAAATCGAACTTGACTGATATACTCTTTGCTTTTTTTGGATTAACTCAGAAGCCAAATCATTCCAAAAATATCTCAAACATTAAAATAGTACACAAATATATTCTTAGTAAGCTAAAGACTTGCAGACCTTAACAAACCAATTTTGCTTTGTTTTTTTTTTAATAAAAAGAAAAGAAATTGCAGTAGTAATTCTATATATGGGGATCCATTGGATGGACAAGGGGACAGCAAGTGGGATTATGTCCATCATGAGGTCATCACATCAAAATTATTGCATTATTTTTGTCATATCTTATAATGTGACATCTATGCCTCTGGCTTGTAATGCCTCATGCTACCTTTCTAGTAAAGGGACTTGTTCTGAAGAAGGTATAATCATATATTCTTATTCTTTTGATGCAAGCCAGAGAAAATTTAGAGCCTTTTAAAAATCTTTGTCCCTGATTTAAGGTCAGCTTTTGTAACCTCAATAGCTAGTTTTCACCTTGGGACAATTTTGTTGGCATCTCTGCTGGTTTTCACATGATTATAATTAGGCCTCACTATGTGGTAGGCACTTAAGCATTCACTCAGTAATCATTGAGGTTAATTAGCCCAAACATCCCTTTCCCACATGGATTGGATACTGTTTGAATACAGGTGTTGCCTGACATAAATTTTATAAAAAGAAAAGAAAAAGAAATCTGAAGCCTTACTACGGCAATACATTTTAATTCTTGCTTTTCAAAAGAAGAATGCCTACTTAAAATCTTCATGTAATGAAAGACTCATTCTCTGCTCCTTGTGCTTACAAAATTAAGTACTTAATTCACCAGTGCTTAAAGAATTAAGATGCACCTTGTGGGATCAGAGAGGAACGTTCATAAATTCCAGCACTTTTTAATGCTGTACAATTATGAAAAGGTTTTTCTTTTTCTTTTTTATTCTGTTGCTGAAAATTTTGATACATTATGTTATTTCAATACAATGATATCTGATATAATTACAAATTCTTGGCACTCCGTTATTTAGATAACTTAAAGAGTTGTAAATAAAGAAAAGGAAAAAAGGCAACATATTAACTACAATATTAATTGTAATTATATATAAACCCATGCTGGCTGAGAATTCTGGGATTTGATGTCCACAAGTCTTAACATTGCCAAGAATGGACACTCCTGGTCTACTCCATCCTCAGTTACATTAGTTCACAAAGTGATTTTGGGCCAGTCACATTCTTGCAACTTAACTTACCTTGCAAGGTTGTTGTGTGGAAAAATGGGGAAAAGGTACACAGTGCAAACAACTTTTTCATGCTGAAAATGTCAGAGTATATTCATGAACTGGCAGAGACATAGTTAACAAAGTCAGCCAATGGGAGATGAATTGGGGGCTGAGAGTCTGGGCATGCTCTCAATTCTGAAAGTGAAACTAATTTGCTTGCTTGCCGAAACTGATATCTGCTCTGAGAGGCTGCTGCTTGTGTTTTTGCTTTTGTTTGGTTGAAAGAATCTACAAATGGTATTGTAAACTTTACTCATATTATTCTGTTTATAAAGAAGTTAATGATCCTGCTAAATCAGTCATCTGTGTGTTTTCTAGACTTGAATTTCTGCTGCAAACTCTAACTACCCCAAACAGCTTTTTGACATTGCTGCAAATATTTTTCTATAAGTTGAGTGGTTACAGGTCATATATAGCAAGGTTTAGTTTAGCAGCTGGCTTATCCATGCTCACTCAATTCTTTTTTATTTTCTGCAAATGGGACATTTAGTTTTACTTTTTAACTTTAACAATACCAGTGTCGAGTTGACAATAATGTATTAACTTTTTTGTCTCATATCGGTGTTCATTTTTACAAAAGTGGTGTTGATGCAAAGTTGTCATATACCTGAATAATCAAAAGTGACTTTGTGGAAGATTTTAAGAAATGTGCCTTAAGGTATGTGGAGATGCACCTAGATAAACACTAACATCAGGAAAATATGAAAATAAAATAAAAGATGTTTTTCATTTTAGATATAAGCAGTGGTAGAACTCTGTCACCTTCCAAGTGTTTGTACTCTATACGAATTTCTATCGTATAATTTCTGTCACTTAACATCCTGATCACTTATTTCACTAGAAAAAAAATTATGATTGCATTAAGACGAAACAAAAATCAGTGGTGTGTGTGTGTGTGTGTGTATATATATATATATGTGTGTGTGTGTGTGTGTATGTATGTATGTATGTATGTATGTATGTATACCTTTCATACATGTAAATCATAAACTGGATGTAAATGTGAGCTATTCTTACATCCATGGACTAGATAAGACAGTTAACAAGGTCGTTTATTTTGGTGTATATGGGTGAATATGTTATTATTGAGCAAAGTGATTATCGTATGGAAGGTTGGGAGAGATGAGTGTTTTTTTAAAATCTCTCCTCAACACCCCCCTGAACCCTGAGTCGTCTCTTAAAGCTGAGTCATGAAAAATTAAAGACTGCAGTTTTCCATTAAAAAAAAAAAAGGTTTCCCCTGTCCAGTCACATTGGACTCTAGGGAACAGTGCTCATCTCTGTTTCCTACCTGAGGGAGTCAGCATTTTCTGAAGATGCTTCTGTGGTCATGTGGCTGGCATGACTATATGCTGATGCACACAGAACACTATTTTTTACCTTCCCACCAAAGTGGTACCTATTTATCTATTTGCAGTTAAATGCGTTTGGACTGCGAGATTGGTATTTACTAAATAACTAATAAACAATGAGGGTATTTGCTGCCAAATGTTGGTCACCATTTTGAATGATAGGAAATAAATCCCTGGAAGGTGAGGAGATCATCTGAATGATAACAGCTCACTCTCCAGGGTCAAAAGTCAACATGTGCCAGTCTGTGAGGACAACTCTTAAATCCATAAACATCTGAATTATATCTGGGATAGCATGAGAGAACGATTTCCACCTTTTGGAATTCCCTATCAAAAAACAACAGGCTGCTAAGTCCTTCTCTATTGCTTGCAGAGAAGCCTATTTTTATTTAGACTGACCTTTGACTTGTGATTTAAGAACTCTTGGAGTGTGTTTGTGCTAAAGTATACTTTAAAAAAAATCTTAAATGATTTCTTTTGTTTATTAATCATCTTGAAGGCAAGTTATAAAAAGAAAGAAAGAAAGAAAGAAAGAAAGAAAGAAAGAAAGAAAGAAA
>NW_020769368.1:3093270-3105607 GCF_900518735.1 Pseudonaja textilis | reverse complement strand
AAAGAAAGAAAGAAAGAAAGAAAGAAAGAAAGAAAGAAAGAAAGAAAGAAAGAAAGAAAGACTTTTTTCCTATTCTGCTTATAGGCTTCCTAAAGCATCTAGTTGGCCAATGTGAAAAAAGGACATTAACAAGAGGGGACTTTGATTTTATTCAGCAGGACTCCAAGTGTTCTCACTGACAAAGCTATGCTTACTGAAAAATAATGTTGGAAATGATTGATTTGAAAGGAGATTAAAGCAATCATGTACATATTATTAATTATGTCACCTTGGGCAAGAAATTCAATCACAATTTAGCAGGCACTCTATTTCACCCATCAGGTGGAAGGGAAGACCTGATATCCTTGGGAGAAAGACCTCCTTTTCATCACACAGAATTGTTGGAAGGAAAATCCATCTGGTTCAGTTCCAAGCTGGGAGAAAGATGCTAGAAATAAAATGGAGGCTGATTGGAAAGAAAGATTCTGTTTATTGATGAACAGAACCACCAGGGTTTGTGGCTCTGCTGCAGCTGACAACATGGAGTTGAGAATGGGTGGGTTTTTATACCTTCTTTGGGCTTTGTATTTGAGCTTCCTGTTCCTGGGCAAGAACATGTCCTTTAATATTCTATTGGCTATTGTCAGATTCCTGTGGGGTCATGGCTGGCTCTATTGGCAAAAGGGGAAATGAAAATTCTAGGTGCTTGTCTGAACTAATCTTCTCAACCCTTTGGCTTGCCTAATTGCTTATTTGAAGTTTCCTGTCTGACCCAGTCTTTCTAATGGATTACAAAATCTGCATTTTTAAAAGCTGGCCTTCTCAGTTTCTGCTTGGGGGCAGGGCGACTTCTGCTGGTTTCTGCCTCCCATAAGATATTCTTCGATTTCTCCTTTAGGGTAAATATTCTATCCTGCCTTTTTAATATCCCTCAAAATATTTCATACTTTGGCGGGGGGGGCACTTCCCACAGCACCGTAACGGGCATCATAACAGACTTTGTATCCCTGTCCAATGAAACAACTTCGGCAGATGGAGCCATATTGTTTCAGGAGGGGAATGCTGCTTCTGAAATGATGGTATACCATTTTTTGAGCTTGGAAAAGCTTTCTGTGCTCTCAGCGGAGTGAAGGCTTAGCTTACTCTGCTTCCCACTTCCTGGGCCCCCATTATGCAACATGGTCAGTGGTGTGGTATTCAGCCGGTTCACACTAGATCAGGTGAACCGGTATCAAGGATTTGGCGTGAGTCACCGAACCAGTAGTAAGTTCTGGTTGGCTACGCCCTCGACTCAGTCACCCGGTCGCTGCTGCCTCGCTTGCCCCGCCTGCCCACCCGATTCTTGCTTACCCCTCCCGCACCTGATGCTCGCCCCTTAAGGCATTTCTTTTCCCCCCCTCCTGACAATAAGCTGTTCATACAATCAGCTGTGCAGGATTCCCCTTCCTGAGCCCCAGGGGAGCCTTCTGGGAGCAAAAACACACCCCCCAGAGGCTCCTCTGAGGCCAGGAAGGCCCCAAAATGGAGCAAGGGGGGTGCTGCATGCCCCTCCTATGCTCTGTTTTTTCTTCCTGAGCCCCACGGGAGCCTTCTGGGAACAAAAACAACTCCCCATCCCAGGAGGCTTGCCCGAGGTCCAGAAGGCCCCCAAAACATGGGGGGGGGGGCAAAAAAGCCATGCCCCCCCGGTCCACCAAGCTATGCCCCCAAGCCACATCTACAGAAATGGTAGTAAAAATTTTTGAATCTCACCACTGAACATGGTGGCTCATAAAACAACACAGCCCCCAAATACAAAACATCCAGCCAGCACACCAACAAGATGTGTTTTGAAAGCAATGGCGATTTTCCAACATGGTGAAGCCCCAAAGCATTAGAGATATATATTTAGGACACTCGGTCATTGGCCAGAATCAAGCATTTAATAACTTAAAGTTTCTTTGTTCGCCTACTGACCAGAAAATAGAACAGCTGATTGACTCAATTTACAATGCTTTGTGGGCTCAGAAGAAACGTTTAGATGTGCCCTTAATCCCTGGATGTTGAAGTAGATATGAATAGGTACAAAAATAATCAAGATAGAGTCTAAATAGGTTGGTGAGTAAGGTTTGTTTTAAAACTACTTCTGGAGGCTGGAAAGCATAAAGGCTGTAAATTTGAAAGCATTTCAATTGTTATTAAGTCTGGAGAACAAAAAGAGAGCATGAACTAATAAGGTGACCAACCATCCTCCTTTAGGGAGGACAGTCCTCTTTTTGAAAGTTTTGTCCTCTCTCAAAAAGTGTCCTCCTACATGTCCTCCTTTTTGATATTTGAAGAGTAATCTGTAAATCTCCTTATTTGATTGATGCCAATCCGATCCGTTGTGTGTGATGTGATGTATTTGTACTTGACATGACGATTTGTCAAGGCTTGGTACAGTATGGTGAGACGCAATTATGAGGTGCATGCACTCCACACAGGAGAATTGTTTTGAGAGAGTGTGCTGCACACAAGTGGCTTTGTTTTTTTTCCTTCTATTTATTTGTGTCCACCTTCTCATTGTAAAAAAGTTGGTCACCTTAGAACTAAGCTTTCTGGGCCTGTGTTGCTTCAGAGGGATCACATCATATGATTGAATATCTTCCACAGCAGAAATTCTTATGGCTAAAATATTAGTTCTTTCTGAAAGAGAATACAAAGGAAACTTGTTCCTGATGTGCTAATTCCTAAATCAAGGATGTCCAACCTTGGCAAGTTTAAGACTTGTGTACTCCAACTCCCAGAATCCCTCAGATACCATCATTGATTGAGGAATTCTGGGAGTTGAAGTCCACATTTTACCAAACTTGGACACCCCTGAGGTAAAGGAATCCAAATAAGAGCCTTCTCTCTCACCGTATTTCTGCTCCCACTTGCCTTCTAACATGGAGCTATCCTTGAGCTTGTTTTATTTTGAACTGTGCCAATTCACTCTATTGCTTCTGAAATCTAGGAAGGAAATTCAGGCATTTTTTTTTTTAGCTGGGGAGAATGGAGGAAACAGAGCACATGAAGAAACTCCCAATGAGGGAAGGGAAAATAAAGATTGGCTGTTGCTAAGCTGAAGGAAAGCTTCAGGAGAGGTGTGTTACATACTTTAATGCAAGATGAACTGAATACATTGCTTGAGAACATTGTAGCTCCTGGCCTCATTTATCATACTGACAAGGATACTGACAGCTATCTGCAGTGATTCATCAGAGTAATGGCTGACTAGCAAAGAGAGCCTGCCAGCCAGGAGCTGCTGGGGTAGATAGGGAATCTGGCTTGAAACAAAAATGCCTGGCTTTCTGCATTTGTGCTGTTTCTGTCATGTTTTATTCATTGTGCTTAATGGGACACAAGCAGCTCTTGCGTTGACTGTGGGTTATTTTTCTGCTCTTCCAGAACCTTGCAGTCTCTCTGCTCTCTCAATATGCCTGACCTGGCAGGGAGGTGATCCTTCTCTTTCCTTTCAAGTGGGGGATGTGAGGAAAAAGCCGTGGTTGTGCTAGAAAGCTGGTGTGACCACCTAGGTGTGGATAGACAAACGGGAGTTAGAATACAAATTGGAATTGGGCTTTGGGGCAATTGGCCTTGAGAAATGAACCTCCTTAATCGATTAGATCAGTGGTTTTCAAATTTGGCCATTTTAAGAGGAGTAGACTTCAACTTCCAGAATTTCACAGCCAGCGATTCTGGGAGTTGAAGCCCACCCCTTTTAAAATGGCCAAGTTTGAAAAACATTGTATTAGATGGATTTATCTCAGAGGTGGCATTCAGCAGGTTCTGACCAGTTCTGGAGAACCGGTAGCGGAAATTTTGAGTAGTTCGGAGAAACGGCAAACCCCACCTCTGACTGGAGATTTTACAGGATCCTTCCCCTGCCACGCCCACCAAGCCATGCCCACCGAACCGGTAATATTTTTTTTTGAATCCCACCACTGATTTGTCTGTGGAGATTCTCAAGTCATCCAGGTCATGGTTGTCCCAAAGGTGCTCCTTAAAAAAAAAAAAAAAAAAAAAGATGGATTTAAACCAAAAAAACAAGGGCCTTTTATTGTTTTTTTTTTAAAAAAAGATGGTTTCTAAGCATTAATATCACTCCAGTGAGGAATGGAGCTGCGTTACAAGATCACCACCAAGGCCGACTGCCATCCTATCAGATTGAATAGAATAGGGACTTTTGAGATCCCTTCTCTTAAATAATTTGACCTAGATCTAGTAGAATCTAGAAGTGGTGATCTGGCAAGCCTCCACATTTTAAGCCTTCCAGAAGCTCTTCCCCCAGCACCAGGGTAATGTGAGATTGGCCAGTGAATAGTTTGTAGGAGCATCCTGGAAGCTGAGGCATCAATGTTTTTGTCTTTGTTATGGTTTTTTTTTTAAAAAAAACCATTTTATGGTTTATTGTGGTTGTGAGCCCCCCAGAGTTCTGCTCCAAGATGGGTACCCATACAAATCTAACAAACAAACGAATTTTAAAAATCTAAAAGGCCATAAACAAATACTTCAAGAGTGACAACATATATAGTTGATAACAATGCATTTTTTTTTTCTGAAAGAGAATTCTAACTCAATTTCCCCAGCTTTACATCATCATTTTTTGTTCATGTTGAGTTCTATTTTCCTTCCTTGCTAATCCTTTTTGAGAAAAAAAAATCTCAAGCTGCTAAAGACAACCTTAGGCCTACTTTCTGCTTGAATGTGTTAATGGATGTGGCTACAAAGAAAGCAATAAAATAAGACTCACTTCTCACTTCTCACTTCTCTTCAAACCCAGTGCACAAAAGACAAGTCATGCTTAAGTCTTCTGGCAGTTTTCTTTTTAAAATGAGATCCATACATTTCACAGAAGTTTTGCTTAGTTTGGTGGCTGCGTCTTCTTGTTTTATATATATGTGTCAAACCATTTGGTATGTACAGTCGATGAAAAGCTCATAGCCCAGCAAGCTGTTATCATTAAGGAAGCCCTTAATTTTGAAGTCATTCATTATTTAGCCACAGCACAGCAGCTTCAAGACCTCTATCAGGATCAAAGAGGCTATTTGTTTGCATGCTGTGCAAATTTGGACTGAAGTAGAATATTTTCAAGATTGCAAAGTGATTCTGGGAAAGAGGAGATGCAGGAAAAAAAAGAAAGAAAAGAAAAATCAATTTCTAATCCAAGCGTTCTCAAATACAAATGTCTCTACAGAACAGAGGCCATACTGTACAGTACATATGGAGAGCAACAGAAATTGCCCTGAAAAATCGAGAGCCTTCCATTTTCCTGAAATGTTTAGCTTTACATAACTCCTAATATCATGACACTTCATTTTTCCTAAGCTAGCTTCCCATGATCACCTGTGGTTAGAAGATTCTTCTATGTGCCACAACATGCAACAAATATAAATCAAGGTAGACCCTAGTTGCCCTTCAGTTCATCTAGCTTGCTTCAACCCCAAAAATGCTTCTACAGGCAAAAATGTCAGTGTTGGAGAGGGATTTCCCTCTTAGCTCTCAACGATATTTTCCATGTTATTCTAGCAGAGGTCCCAGTCTGATCAGTGCTCCATCCTTTGACTCAAGGAAAACTGTAGAGAGTTGAGAAATACAACAGAGATTACAGATTGCTGGCACTTTAGTTGGTTCTTTGATAATCTGAAAAAGGGACTTGATGGCTCAGTGGCTAAGATGCTGAGCTTGTCGATTGAGAGTTTGGCAGCTCAGTGGTTCAAACCCCTAGTGCCGTGTAATGGGGTAAGCTCCCATTACTTGTCCCAGCTTCTCTCAACCTAGCAGTTCGAAAGCACGTACAAATGCAAGTAGAAAAATAGGGACCATCTTTAGGGGGAAGGTAATGGCGTTTGGTACACCTTCGGCATTTAGTCATGCCGGCCACATGACCATGGAGACATCTTTGGGCAGCACTGGCTCTTCAGCTTTGAAACCGAGATGAGCATCGCCCCCTAGAGTTGGGAACGACTAGCACATATGCGTGAGGGGAACCTTTACCTGTGATAATCTGAGAGGGCAATGCACCTGAGAAGGCCATGGGCAGAAATACCTAAGGATTCTTTGAACTTTTAGCTGTCATTCTGACACATCTCCCACAATATCAGAGAACTGGCTGTGATGGCTAGTAATCTGGAGATTCAGAAGTACCACATTCCTTCTCTAAGTACACCATAAGTGCAGCTCTGACTATCTCCCCAACACTGTGCACTTTGCAAATACTTAAAAATTCCAAAAAAGCTACTTCCCAGCAATTCTTAGAAGCATAACGGTTTCCACAAGGAGGAGCAGCCATATGAATCTGTGCACTTCAAACTCTCAGTCCTTGCAGTGGGCAATGCTAATCAGTTCAGTGTTCCATAGTTGTGAGTCTGTTTGCCGTTTCTCTTCTTCTCCATTACTGAATCTCTTTATGGCACGGTGAGCAAGCTAAGAGGAATGGGATAAAAAAAACAATGTTTAGGAACCTGGGGAAAAGGAAGAAAAAATTCAAATATCTCTTAGTACAAAGAAATTCAGCAAATGTGAAATGGGCAAAATATACTTCAGAATGCATACAAGTAGTCCTTGACTTACAATCATTTGTTTAGCAACTGTTCTAAGTTACAATGGCATTGGGGAGGAAACTGGGGAAGGGCACAGGCCGGCTGGGCATTCAGAGGAAGACCCAGGCCCATCCCCGCTTCATCTTAGGGCACGCAGGGAGAAATGGAGAAGGGAGAAACATGAATGGCGTGGTCTATGGAGGAGGAAAGGGCCTTGATGCCCTTCATGGGCTAGAGCTGTGAGGACTGTTTAAAAGGTCAAACTGTGCATGGGTCAGTGCTGGAAGCAAAGTGTGAAAATATTTCGAGTCTGTCAGTTCTTATCTGAGTTCTGGTGTCCTTCCCAGTGTTGTATTTCGATATCTGTGGGTGTCTTCAAGCCCTTATCTTGCCTTATCTCATTAATTCTTCAGTGTGGTTTGTGTTGTTTTTTTCTATGTATAATTTCTATGTATTTCAACGGAAGTTCTTCCTTTTCGCAACTGTTTGTGGGGGAGTTTTTTCTCCAGTCAATGATAATTGCACCTTTAAAGACAATTTGAAGGAATTAAAGGGACTTCACCTGTTTTTGTGCCTTTGTTGCTTTTGTATTCCACCCTGGGTCATCACAGCCATACCAGTCCTCATACATAAGAACATCGCAGCATCTTCACAGCCATGTGATCAAAATCTCCGGTCACGTGATCACCATTTGTGACCTTCCCAGCTGTCTTCCAACAAGCAAACTCAGTGGATAAGTTGAATTCACTTAACAACTGTGTAATACATTTAACAACTGCAATGAGCCTTAGTTTTTAAAGATGACTGTTGCTTCTGAAGTAACCCAGACTTTTGACTGCTCTTAGGATTGTTGCCTTTCCAGACGCTAAAGGCCTCATTTGATTCATGAAGTTACATGTACAATATACACAAACAGGACAGACTTGACGAATAGAGGAGCTGGAACTTCTTCACCAGCCGATAGCAAAAAGATCCAACTTCTCTTTTCCTCATTTTGATCTTTTGGAACCACACAGTTATTTTTTAAAGTTTTTTTTTTATATAATAAACATACAAAACAACAAATTAAACCTTCTTTCAATTGTACAGTGTGTTGGTTTGGTGCATTTATCCTGTGCACAATATCTATAATCTTTTCCTCTTAACTTTACATTCATATTGTATTAATCAACCTTGCATATCATATTATATCATTGTTATATTACCAATAAAATTTTAATTTCAATTCCAAGTTATCTTTAAGAGCAAATCTCGATTCTTACTAAATTTTATTCATGATATAACTTATTCAAAAATAATCAGTTATAATATATCATTACTATTATGTTATACTTCAATTTCTTGGAACCACTCAGTTATGAGGAGAACTGTTCTGATGGTCGTTTTATTTGACCACAGAAAATTTCTGATTGGATGAAGTCAGGAACTGCATTCTCCTGACTTCAGAACTGATTATTACAGGTATTCCTCGACTTATGACCACAATTGAGCCCAATTTTTTTGTTGTTAAGTGAGACATTTGTTCCTTGAATTTTGCCTCGTTTTATGACCTTTCTTGCCACAGAAAGGTGTGTGTGTGTGTGTGTATACACACACACACACACAATGTTCAACTGGAACAGTTGTTGCCTGCAGATCTAATTCTTTGTTCTTTGATGCTATGAGGATAACAAAGGAAGACTAACTGAAGCCATTTCCATAGCAATAAGCAAAGACCTTGGCTGACTTACCCATTTAAGTCCATCAGAGGATATATATAATTTGCAGTTTTTTTAATGTATCTCCCTTCTTCTGGACAGTGAATAAGCCATGGAATTAGCGACAGTTTACCTTCTAATCAAAGTGATCAAACATCCCCAGTGCCTTAAATTCAGGCCCCTCTCTAGCAATTAATGGTGCTTGTATAGCTGAAAGGGTGTTAGACAGAAGATATTAACTGCCAGAGGTAGTGAAGCTGAAAAGTCATTATAGGATAGCTCCTATTTAAATCTGCCCTCTCTTTTCCCGCTGACATTTATTTCTGAATAAGAATGGATGCGACCAGGCAGTTAGCTTGTCTAGGAAACAAGGTACAATATCTATATTGGGAAGAGTTGGGCATGATTAATTTTAGCCTTAATTTTCTATCATTACAATGGGATCAATAATGAGTTACCTACATCACTATTCTTTGGAGTAAATGATCCAAGATATATCAGGGCTTACAGTGACAAATCCAAATGGTCTACAACGTGGGAGTAAAAAATAAAAATAGTTCCAAAGCTGTTATTTAATACATAATTATCCTATTCTTCTCCCAAGGAGCTTAAGCCATATACGGCACTTTTTACCAGTATCTTTCTAACCATATTTTAAAGAGGTTAGATGGAGAGATAAGAATGACGTTCTAGATCAAAATGATCCAGAAACTTTAGTAGGTATGCAGTTATGTGAGCTCAGGCCAAATTTGCTACATCTTCTATACTGTATCGCCTTTCAAATTAATGGAGTTGTGATATAAAAAGCAATGTCATAGCGAGTTCATCACTAACATTATGCTGATAAAAAAAATAACATTTTTGCTGATGAAAATGTGGATAATATGCTTGTCGCATTCCTTTGTCAAATCAGAGCTAATAGTCTGATCAGCCGTATTATAACTACTTCATGATGTCCTCTGTTTAACAGATGATAGATCGATTTATACTTTGAAGGAAAAAAACCCACTTCAGTCTTGGGCTGCATCAGCAGAAGGAAAGCATCAAGATCACGAGAAGTGATCATACATAAATTTTATAAATCATAAATTTTAGCAAAGGGTTCTCTGCCCAGTTGCTGGGTGGGCGTGGCCATGCTGGGCGTGGCCTAGTAGGCCTCCTGCACCACGGTGGGGGCGGGGTGTTTTTGTCCTCCCTGGGCTCCAGAGGCTTTCCTTGAACCTCTAGGAGGGCAAAAATGGCCTCCCCGGGCTCCGGAGGCTCTCTGGAAGCCAGAAACTGGCCCATTTCTGGCCTTCCCGAACTTCCGGGAAGCCCATTTTTCATCCTCCCCAAGCCTGCGCTGCTCCCTGCACTGACCTGTATCAAAATGGGCGGCTTGGGGACTCCTGGGAGGGGAGGAGTGGGCGGGGCCAGCCAGGAGTGGGATTTGGGGGTTCTCTGAACTGCACAGAATCTTAGCTACGGGGTCTCCCAAACCCCTGCGAACCTCCAGTATCCCCACCCCTGTATAGGAATGGGGACTAGAAGTCTTCTGAGGTCCCTTCCAGCCCTAGGACTCTATGTTCTATGAAGCTTTTCCTGTCCTGTTATAAAGGTCAGGGACAAGGGAGATTCTTGCAGCAGAAAACAAATGTAAATACAGACAGTGTGACTGATTATGAACAATCCAAAATGAGGCTCACAAAGATATGAGCAAGACAGGATGTACACTTAGGATCTAATCACATAAGAAGTTAATGATGTGATTAGCAATAATCTTATTAAGTTTTAAAATATTAAACAGGAGGCAAGTTGGGGAAATTGTCATCTGCACTATAGCATGCATGCCAACATTCTAGATTATGCCCAACTGCTATCTCTAGAAGAAATGGTCCCTGTTGCCATTAGTATTACAAGAAAGTTTTTTCTCCCCTACTGCTAATTGCTAGGAAGCAATTAATACAGTCCCCACTTATGCAATTTTATCTAAATGATTATTACAACCCCATCTTGTACTTAATTTTTTTTTTACTATCACCACAATTACTAATCATTTGTTAGCTTCAGGTGTAGCTGGTCTCTTTTATGTAGAGTCATTAAAGATAAATTACCTTCACCAATCCTTTCTTACTTGGGTATCTTTTCATGTAGGTATATTAAATTCAAGTTACCTCAACTATTATCCTCTTATTTAGCAATTCATTCTCCACAAAGCCCGGCGACTCAGTTTTTACTGTGAGGAATGAGAAGATTTCAATATTATATATTGAAACGGGAATTTCTAGGGCTTCAAAGAAAGGCAAAGTAGAACCTACCAGGATCTTCCTAAAGAAGGAATTGTATTTGATAAATAGAGTCAAAGTAAATATAGTTCTTCTCTCGTATTTTAAGTCCAGCTTCATTCTGCCTTGAGGGTGATTTTGCACAAAATAATCATTTTAGATTTTGCCAGCCCTTCAAGATAGATGAGATTAAGAAACCAATGCCACAAAGTTCAGGACTACTTTTATTGTAAAGCTATAGTAACAGAATTTTGCAAGTCTGAATACACCTTCCCCCTCTTTCTCCTCGTTTAAACTAGGGAGGGTTTATCGGAGATGTTCTCTCGCATTTTCTTGGCATGAGTTTTCTTGATCTTTCTGGCCTGGGCACAAGGCCATTGCCTTAATAGCAGTTAGCACTTAAGACTTACATACAGCTTCGTAGTGCTTTACAGCCCACTAAGCGGTTTACAAAGTCAGCCTATTGTCCCCGACATTCTGGCTCCTCATTTTAACAACTTCAGAAGGACGGAAGGGTGAGTCAACCTTGAGCTGGTTAGGATCGAACTCCTGGCAATGAGCAGATTTAGCCTGCAATACTACTTCTAATCATTGCACCACCGTGGTTCCTAGTAGCATCTCTTCCTCTTGTTCTTCGTTTCTTTTTCCCTCTATAGATTTTGTGTCATAGCCACTTATTATTACAGATTTAGCAAGACTCTATGCAATTTTTTTCTTTCTTCCTAATTGTTTTCCAGATTTGTCCATTTTCTCAAACAATAAAGAGAATGGAGGGAATCTAATCCAGTTACCTCCATTACCACCTGAATAGTATTAGTAGACATATACC
This sequence comes from Pseudonaja textilis, assembly GCF_900518735.1. The sequence goes on along the minus strand of NW_020769368.1, from coordinate 3,094,296 downwards.
TTCTTAAGCACACTTTGCAATCTGCTGAATCCAAAATGAGAGACAGTAATGCCCATTGAACGTTGGTTGAATGGTGGCCATTACCACGGGTAATCCTTGACTTAAAACTGGTCTCTTTGAAGTTCAAAGTTATGATGGAGCCCCCCCCCCAAAAAAGGTACTTACAACCTGGATTCAAAGTTCCAATGGCTGCCCCTCCCCCCTGCAGTCATGTGATTGTATTTTGGATGTTTGGTAACTGGCAGGTATTTATGATATTTTTTTTATGGAAACTGGTTCTGGTTCTGACAAAACATGCACATTACAGATAATGGGTTTGCTTAACAACCATGGAGCTTGCTAAATGGCTGCAGATTTGCTTAATGACCGCTGCAAAAAAAAATGTCATAAAATTGGGTTAGTCATGTGTTGATCTGCTTCACGACTTATGCCTACAATTCCAGACTTCAATTATGGTTGTAATTCAAAAACCACCTGTAGTCCTCCAAACTTGCTATGAGAGGTAGATTCTCCCTCCAAATTCTTAGGATAAATAAATTCTTAGGGAAAAGAAATCACTAGTTGTTGAAAGTACAGAATGGTTTACTGTGACACATGAATTAAATGCCAGTTTTAGAGTAATAATTCAGTGGTAGTATATGAGAGAACATGGTTGAATAGACTGCTGTAAGAAAGTGAATTTTCTTCTAAAACAAAGACGGGTTTTGCTCCTGGAGACCTGTTTTTCCTTCTTATTGCAGAAGAAAAAAAAAAGAGAGAGCAAGTCACAGATGAAAAAGAAAACTGATTTATTCCATTTGTGAATCTGGAGACACATTTTCCTCCTCTGGAGACTAGCTTCTGTTTTTGTCCTTCTGTCTCTTATTCATGCTCCAGACTCCTGTAAGTTTTTCAAGGTGATTTCTAAATTGTCATGTTATGTGACATGTAATTGTATTTTTCTTGACAGATCTTTGGGGAATCTTTACTTCCTGTTTAATATCTATCTATCTATCTATCTATCTATCTATCTATCTATCTATCTAT
>NW_020769368.1:3062911-3093260 GCF_900518735.1 Pseudonaja textilis | reverse complement strand
ATCTATCTATCTATCTATCTATCTATCTATCTATCTATCTATCTATCACTCTGAAATGTAATCTTTTGAAAATTAAAGATAAAATAAGCACATCGAGAATGTATTTTCTATTTAATGTGAGAAGATAAGCAACAATAAAGATTTGTTTGCCTATACTAAAATAGGTTATATTAAAATGTTGTAGCTTTATTCCCAGGATAAGCATTCAAATGACCTTGTTTAGAATGTGAAATTCAGAAGTTTTCATGAAATGAAATATATAAAGCAATATGTATGTATGTATGTATGTATGTAAAACACATAATTATTGACATGTGACTCCAAATAGATTAACTAAATACTTGTCTATCCTAGCTACAAAACTACCAAACAAATTCTAACTTATGTCTTTTTGGCATAACCATGGGCTAAGGACTTTTTTGTATAGAATTTAGCTATCCTTGAATGTCTTTTGCTAATCCTATGGATCCATATCCTAACTAACCACCTTTACTTCATTCACTCAGTCAGTTCCACCATTCCAGAATCCTGGAATTCATTTCTGTCATTTCTGGTACTATAGTAAATAAAGGAAGATACTAGTTATATGAGAACTTTATTTAATTCAAATAATTGGTTGCAAATCACGAATGTCCTCACTGAAAACTCCAGACTAGGACAATTTCTGTTGTACTTTCTAAGTTATCATGGTATTGCTTTTGTATGTGTATTTTTTGATGATTATTTTGGAAAATGTAAGGCAGACCAGACAGGCAGCAAGGAATTGAAAAGGAATTACAGGTAGCTCTTGACTTACAACCACAATTGAGCCTAAAATGTCTGTTGCTAAACAAAACATTTGCTAAGTGAATTTTGCTTCATTCTATGACCTTTCTTGCCACAGTTGTTAAGTAAGTCATTGAAGTTGTTAGGTGAGTAACACTGTTGTTAAGTGAACTTGGCTTCTCTATTGACTTTGCTTGCTAGAAGGTCGCAAAAGGTGATCGCGTGATGCAGGGACCTTGCAATTGTCATAAATATGAGTCAGTTGCCAAGCATCTGAATTTTGATCACATGACTATGGGGACACTGCAAAGGTTGTAAGTGTGAAGAATGTTTATAAGTCACTTTTTCAGTGATGTTGGAACTTCGGGCAGTCACTAAAATGAACTGTTGTAAGTTGAAGAATATACCTGCATATAACCCAGGGGTGGGTTCTCTGCCTGGTTGCTGGGTAGGCGTGGCCATGATGGGTGTGGCCTAGTTGGCCTCCTGCACCACGGTCTCATAGGGGTCTCCAACCCCCACTGGGCTGTGGTAGTGGGCCGCAGCTCATTCAGAACTGGGCTGCATAAGCTGTGGGCGAGTATGCAGCTCTAGTTGTGTGAATAGTGGGTGTGTGCACACAAAGCTCCTTTTGGCTACCCTCCAGCATAGGGTGCCCGCTGCTTACATGGAACCCTCCCTTACCCTACTGCCACTGACATCACTGGGCAACAATGCGTTCTGACCTAGGCTTCACAAAATCACGAAACAGACCCCTTGTCCCGACAAAACCCCTTTTTATTAGGCTAATTTGAATGCCTGTCATTCATATCCAGCAAAGTCTTGGCAACCAGTCTTTCAAGGGTGAATGACAACCACAGACCTTATCAGGCTTGGAGAGCTGCCAGGCCGATAGCTTCCAAGAACAACGCTGTACAAGAAAATACTTGGCAAGGAGCCTCTGAGAGTCACAAACAAATCTTCACACTAATTAAGTGAACTAATTGTCTCCTGCAAACAGCACTACCCTTTCACTTCTCTTTATTCCCTATGGGAGGAGCAGTCACCATCCACCTGTGCCTTTACTCCCAAGTTGACCCTTGTTCCTGGCAGCTCTGTGCATGTGTACATCGGGAACAGGCTCCAGATGTTCTTCTTCCCCACTGATCTCTGACTCTGTAGGCAGCTGGGAAATGTTGGACGACCCTGGCCCCATCTCTGCCTCTGACACAGAGCACTCATCAGAGCTTTCCCCAGACTCCAGGACTGGCCCATGTTCCTCCCCAACCTCCTTACTGTCCGAGTCTGCCGCCAGCTCCACTGGCCACTTGGCAGGCCACAACACAAAACTGGAAAGGTTGGGGATTGCTGGCCCGGTGGTGAAGATGCTGGGCTTGTCAACTGAAAGATTAGCAGTTCCTCTGCTAGGAAACAAGAGAGCACCGTCCCCTAGAGTCAGATATGACCAGACAGGGGAAACCCCCGTGCCTCTTTTTAAAAGCATGGCATGATACATTTTAATAACGTCAATAAAAGATGCAAGGCCTGACTTCGATTTGTTGTATTGTTCATCAGAATTATCGCTCTAGATCAGATACCAGCAAGAAGCAAAAGTTGTGAGTAGGACTAAAACAGATGCTGAACAGATGTGAAAGTGAAGAGACAACGCCTTCTCCCCAGACACTCTCCTGCTCTCTTTTCCTTTTAATTTCCCCCTTTTCTTTTCTTTTTTTCTCCTTGTGTTTTGATGATCCTCTTTTCTCCCTCCCAACCTGCAGAGCAGACTGACAGAAAAGACAGAGCGCCAGAGAGGTCTGATTCTGAACTGATTTCCAGAGGATCTATATACTAATCTATAGCTCCAGATTGGTTAATGGGCATGTACATTTTCTGATAAAATGTTCATTTTCTGATAAACTGTTTCCATATTCAGTCTCAATTTCATTAAGTCAGAAAGACTTCCTTCAGGCAATGTCAGGATTTAGACAGAAGCTACGTACTATGTAGTAGACGAGCAAAGAAGCAGTTCTCCAGAAAATAGTATATTCAGCAAGCTCTCCCGTTTTCTTTCCTTTTGTTTGTTCCCTGGTAACTCTCTATGCATACTGATGGCGTGGCCCAAATGCTAAATCCCGATTCTAGTAGGTCACATCATTAGAACGGTTTTCTGAAGCCAGAGAAATATTCACCTGCAATTCTTAGACAAGCCCCAAGATGGAGTGAATGATCCAGCATAACATTTGTGTTGCTCCTTTAATTTGAAGAGGTGCTCAACCACTCTCGCATAAAATGAATTTTATACTTAGGATTCACCCTTAGTTCAAAATATGACCCATTAAGAAGAAAGGTGTACAGAGTTTTGAATTTCATTCACAATCTTTGGAAACTTTTGTGAGTTTGCATGAAAGATGATGAATGAAATGAGACCTCACAATCTTTTGATCCAACAAGATATGGGTGTCTAAAACAACATGCTTACTGCTTGGGAGAGATACAACAAACTTTCCTGTTTCTGAAATATGTATTGAATGCAGTGGCATAAAATCCCTCCTGCAAGTTGGATGGGTGATTTCAGTGGCATTGATTCTAGCTTCACAAAGAGGCAGGGGGATGTAAGCAGAGAATTTAGCATTGACTCCGTATCTCATCTTAACCTTAGACTGTCTACTATTGACCTCACCCTTTTCCTAAGAGGTCTGTAGAGGGCATGCATAAGCGCACCAATGTGCCTACCGTCCCTATCCTATTGTTTATTGTTTATTTTTTTTCTTATATGTATCCATGTATTCATAACTATGTTTTTACTTATACCTATTATCTTGTAAGCAATTGACAAATAAAAATTAAATTAAATTAAAAAATCTTTACATGACACTGTTACTGCTATTGCTTTGTCTTCCAGGCTGCTAATCTCAAGATGACTTCCATCTACCTGTGTTACTAGGCACACATGGAATCATTGTTCTCTTATCTCCTCTTGGCCGAATGTAGTTAGCTAAGTCTAGTTAGCTAGATCTGAGATGTTTAAGGGACTGGATGTAAAGAACAATTGCTGGATTTGGATATGTCTAATTTACTGAAAAGAAGGACTAGAGGCGACATGATAGAAAGGGCGTTGGTACTTACCTGATACGCTCATTCTCTGTGAGCTGTGAAGAGCATCCAGTGATTGGACATACCAAAGCCTGGCACTGTCATAAGGGAGAGACTCCATCTGGGTTGCAGACCTAACTGTCTCTGAAATAACTTGCTGCAAAACTCGCCTACCAAATGAAGCCTCAGCAGAAGCAAATACGTCAATTTTATAATTTCTAATAAATGGAGATGGAGAAGCCCAGGTTGGAGCTGGGAAAATCTCCTCTATTGTAGCTTGGTTCGCCCATGCTGCTGTGGTGGCTGCACTCCTGGTGGAGTGAGCGGTAATGCCTTGGGGCACTGGAATCAAGTGAGAGTCATACGACTTAGCGATGGTGGCCCTTAGCCATCTACCTATGGTAGAGGGTGAAATCTTGCACCCCAGGGTGTTAGGCTGAAAAGACACGAAGAGGGCTTCTGTCTTTCTGGAGGGCACCATGCACTCTGTGTAAATGCGTAAGGCTCTTCTTATGTCTGAGCGGTGCCATTGGTGTTCGAGCCTGTGTGATGGATGTGAGCAAAAATTTGGGAGCACCAGCTCTTGAGCTCTATGGAATGCCGAATTAACTTTTGGAATGAAGGAGGGATCTGGTTTGAGAACCACTCTATCCGAATAGAAAATGCAGAGATCTTTGTGCACTGATAATGCAGCTAGTTCGGAGATTCTTCGGGCAGATGTAATTGCTATCAGGAAAACTACTTTGTAGGTTAGAAATCGAAGCGTCGTGGTCCTTAGTGGCTCGAAGGGACCTGTAGTAAGGGATAATAGTACATTATTTAAGTCCCAAATTGAGTATCGGTGCAGTACGGGGGGCCTCAAGTTCTTGGCACCGCACAGAAAACTGTGAATGCAAGGGTGATGAGATATGGAGGTAAAATCATCCCAAGACATGACCGAAGCCAGGGCCGCCACCTGTCTCTGCAGAGTATTGGGTGATAAGCCTTTGTTTATGCCCTCCTGTAAAAATTCTAATAACTACGCTACTGATGGGGAAGTGGGATCGATCTGAACCTTCTGACACCAATGGCAGAAGCTAGACCAGGTGGCCTCATAGATTCAGTTCGTCGAAGGACGTCGAGCTGACTGAATAGTGTGAATAACTTGAGTAGAAAGGTGTTGGTGTTCATCTCTCAGACGTCACCGTTCAACTTCCATACTGCTAAGTTTAGTCATTGGGGGTCCAGGTGTAGCACTGGGCCTTGAGACAGCGATATGACCAATGATAGGATCCTCCATGGTGGTACCGTCGAGAGGTCCTTCAGGTCCGCGAACCATGCTCGCCTTGGCCAATAAGGAGCCACTAATAGCAGGTCCGCTTTTTCTTCCAGCAACTTCTGAATCAATTTGGGAATCACGGGGAGGGGAGGAAAGGCGTATAGCAATCCGGGGGGCCAGTGACATCTGAGTGCGTTTACGTCCTCCGCCCCCTGCGATGGGTAATGAGAAATGAATCGGGGAAGCTGTGCATTGAGTGGGGAGGCAAACAGGTTGACGACCAGTTGGCCCAACCTCTGAGCAGCCTCCAGAAAGATCTTGGGGCCCAGACACCACGCTGATTGGTCCAACGTAGCTCTGCTGAGCCAATCCGCTTGTACATTCGCTACTCCAGATATGTGCTCCACCTTTAGAGAGAGAAGATGGATTTCAGCCCACAGGAATAGTCTTTCTGCTTCCCTCATTAGTAGATTGGAATGAGTGCTCCCTTGTTTGTTGATATGAGCCTTTGTAGTTACATTGTCTGTTTAGACGAGTGCATGTTTGCAATGGAGATGCAGGAGGAAATGTCGAAGTGCCAAGTACACCGCTCTCAGTTCTAGCCAGTTGATATTGTGTGCCTTCTCTGAATCCATCCAAAGGCCTTGTGCTGTATGTGATTGGAAGTTGGCCCCCCCATCCCACTAGACTGCCGTCTGTTGTAACAATCGACCTGTGTGGATCCTTGAAAGGGCATCCCTTGTTGATTTTAGGTCATGTCCACCATCGTAGAGACCTGAGAAAGGTTGATGGAATTTTTACGCAAGTCCTGCCATCGTCTCTCCCGGCGCATTGGTATGGCAACAGGAACCATTGCAGGAACCATTGCAACCTTTTTAGTTGACCACTAATGGGAATCACGTTGTGGTCATTACTTGGACCTGCAGAAAGGCCTAGACATTGTTCCTCGAAGTTGTCTCCTAGGATGGAGTCCTCTTCTATATCTGTCCCCAGGTTCAATTCTATCTGTCTGTTGTCTGAATCCAGGCTGTCGATAGTAGGGTCGGTAGAAGTGGCAAAAGGAACCCCTATGAAAGGGCTGTGGTGATCTGGACTCTGATCAATGAAAAAGAGAGGGAAGAATTTTCTTTTTGGTTCTAGTTTCAATTAGGAGGGGTTCAAGTGCACTGCCAATAGTTTGTTCTCCGAGATGGAAGCTGAGGCAAGCCGCCACTTGTGCTTGACATCTGCCTGCCAATGCCTGAGCCAAAGTAACCTTCTATTTGGGAAGCAATGGCCCTAGAGGAAAATTTAACTACATTGAAGGTAGCATCTGCTGAAAACTCTGCAGCAGCAATTAATTTAGCCACATCTTAATGTGCCCTAATGTTTGAGGCTGGAATGGTATCCCTCAGGTGGCGGAGCCATCTAAGAGATGATCTGGTGAAAAAGGAGGCAGCTGTGGCCGCTCTGATGGCCCATGCATACGAGAAGTGTGCCCTGCAGAGGGCTAGTTCCGCTCTCTTTTCCTCAGGCTTGAGAGCCTCTTCAGCTTCACTTGAGATGGCTGAGGAAGATGCAAGCACAATGATAGGCTCATCCACTTCTGGACTGTTTAGAAATTTAGAGAACTCGGGTGCCAAATTATAGTATTTTTTATCATGTCCTGTGGGAGTGGGATATGAGGCTCCATTGTTTTTGTACTAAATTGGAAAACGTGTGGCACAGGGATAACTTCTGCCTCAGTGACTGGTTGAGAGAATATGAGATCCTCTGCTTCCCCTGGAGTATTTGGTGGGGGAGGGGTACCCGTATTATCCAGTCGTGCAGTGTTCTTGGCCTTAAACAGCAGGGATTTAAATAATTGTGGGTGGAATAATCCTGTAAATATGGGGAGGTCAGGTGAAGGGCCTTCATCATCAGACATCCCCCTTTCTAGTGGATCCACCTCTGACAATACCTGGTCAACGGTGTGTACCAACCCCTCCTCCATTTGATCCATTGGATCCCCTTGATCTCCCATATCCTGTGTGTACTGAGGGTCTCTGACAATGGGCAATGATAGTTCTGTGGGGGGGGGTACCTGATGAAGATGTGGATCCGTGATGCCCAGAGATCCTTCAGAAAGAGATCTGCATCCCGAAGCTGAGGGTGTTCGTCCTGCCTGAATAGCCTGTTAGGCACCTGCTGCTATGCCCTTCTGGATAGCTAGCTCCACCCACACCCTCATGCTGGCAGGGATTTCCTCCGGAAGTTCTTCCTCTTGTCTGAGGCCAGCTGCAGTTGGTGTAAATGTTGCCTCTGGGGCCCTCCTTGGGGAGAGAATGTTAGAAAGAGCCTCCTGGGGAGGTTGTATCGATATGCTACTCCTTCTGGATAAATCCAGAGGGGCGGTTGGAGGGTTCTGGGCCTGTGAGGTAGAGGGTATGATGAGTGGTAAAGAGGTGGGCTGTGCAGCTGCTCATATACGTTTTTCCACCTGCCTTTCTAATGCCTGATGGCGTCTGCGTGCATCTTTCTCTGCTGCCTTAGAGGTCTTTTTGGGCTCCATGGACTTATCTCTATTTTTAGCAGTTAGTCTAGATCTGGAGTTGTAGCTGCTGGCCATGGTAATGCCTTTGATAGCAATGGAAAGAGGCTATGAAATTAGGTGGCTGGAACACCTAGGGGCCTGCTCCCTTAAGGGGCAGAATGAAAACGAAAGTAGCTATAACCGACCGGCCTGCTGAAAGTAAAACCACTCAGTGGGAAGGCGCAGGGGCTAATTCCCTGCCCTGAGGTGTTCTGCAGGGAAAGCCTCATAATAAAAAGGAAAAAGGGCTGCACTTTTAAATGGAAGCTTCAAACCTCGAAGGGACAGAGTGTTTACTCAGCTGGCTGGGAGATTGAAGAGATAAGCCTCTTTGTTTAGAAGTTTAAGGCAGCCTGTCTCTGAAAGGAGAGGCTTTTAGCCTCAGGGCAGATTGGAAAGATAAGCCTCCCCGTTTATGAGGCTTTAGCCTCGGGAGGCTGGAACGTAAAAACAAAACAAAACAAAAAACCGAGCGAAATGACTTTTGGAGGTTCCCAGGGGGGTGGTTGGTGACAGAAACTATGGTATTACCTGACCTGAGAAATAAATCAGCTAAGTCAGCTAAATCGCCAGTGTTCTGTTCTGACCAGGAAAACAATAACACAACCTGTCTGAAGAAAGGCTGAGCTAAAACTGGGGACGCTAAGGAAGAGTCCCTTCGAGGAGGAGGAGTGTCCTCAAGTTTAAGCCCAGCCTTCCTAGAAGCACCTTCCCATCACTGGATGCTCTGAAAAAGCTCACGGGAGAAGTGCTCCAGTCTCTAAGGGGCTGCCACAAAGAAGAGGGAGTCAACCTATTCTCCAAAGCACTTGAAGGTAGGACAAGAAACAATGGATGGAGACTAATCAAGGAGGGAAGCAACCTAGAACTAAAGAGGAATGTCCTGACAGAACAATTAATCAGTGGAACAACTTGCCTCCAGAAGTTGTGAATGCTCCAACACTGGAAGATTTTAAGAACAGATTGAACAACAATTTATCTGAAATGGTGTACGGTTTCCTGCCTGAGGAGGGGTTGGATTAGAAGACCTCCCTTCCAACTCTGTTATTCTGTTATTCTATTTTGTGATAGGCTTTTTCAATCTCTATCATACATTTCCTTAAATGCACAATTCTCTTATAAGTTATAAAAACCTGCTTTGCCAAGGATAGATTCCCACTCTCAGGAATGCTCATAAATGTGTAGGTATGTTTTCCCCCCAACACTATTTTCTGTTACCGTTCTAGTCTAGCAGATTGGCAAGCTTGGCATCTAGCAGTACCTCAAAAACAGCAGATGCGAATAAAAACTAATTCCAACTTGTGCTTCTCCATTCATGGGGAAGAAGATCATGGTGGGAGTAGACAAAGATTACATTGATTTTTGAGCCTTCCAAGAGAGGCTTCTAAATTTTAAAATATGTTTTAGAAGTGTGGCAAGCTTATAACTGTGCCGAGTCTTTTGAGGATATAGTATTGTTTTCTGGCACTTCCTGGAGTGACACTGTTGCAAAATGAAACGAATTTGTCATCTGTTAATCCAGGTAATGCTATTTATGGGAGAGCATCATGTTTAAGGAATAATGTGTAAGGTAGTGTAATTAGAGTTGGGAAGGGATACCCCTTCATATAATCCTTACTATCCACCATGCACAATCTGGTAGCTTATAGATTTCGTCTCTGTACTGTACAGTATTTGTTTAACATATACATGGGCAAAATACAGCTTCCCAAAGTAATATCTCAATGCCATCTATAAAATAAAAATGACTACGATTCAGTTAAAATCCCAAGAAGAACATTTCACAGGGAATCAATTACCAGAGTTCCTCTTCACTGAACTGTTCAACAGGAGGTTGGATAGTCACTCATATCTTGAATGTTTTAATTTGGGTACCTGTTTTATTTGAACAATTAAAATATTTTGTCACATATTAAACATAGCTATTATGTATATATACAATCATTAGAACAATACTGATAATTTTATTATTTATTTACTTATTTCTTTATTTCACATACCATGAGAATCCAAATATTCCTGGTAGTTTTACTTCACTACATTTACCACGGTGTAGGCTTGAATATGAACTCTTCCTTGTTTTTTTTTAGGTTTTTATTTGATGGAAAGTTCTATTTTTATCTTTATAGATGTGAAAGTTGTGCTTCTCTAGTCAGATAATTGATAAAACTAATCAATAGTACAGAATTCTAATGTTGTATTTCTGTGTGTCAGATTTGGCAGTTTCAACTTTCAACCCATAATTTCATAGAAACTGACATCTCCGAACCAAGTTATTTATTTGCATCAAATCATCTGATGGTCCTTCTGGTAGCTTTGTTTGACTCTCTTGTCTATAGAGATTCCCAATCATTCAGGTCATGGTTGTCCCAAAAGTACTTTTTCAAAAGGCAACTGGATATTGTTTTTCCTACCAGATCGTATCTCACTCACTTTTTTCTCCCACTCAGCTATCATATAAGGTTGCAGTAATCCTGGAGATGATGTTCTTCAAAATATTATGCAATGGCTATAAAGGAGTATTGAATACTCTGAATACTTTGAAATGTGAACAGGAACAATATGGAGGTATGGAATATGGAATGTTCTAATTTAGCAAGAAAGCTATACAAAGCAATGTAAGTAGATCATCTTAAATAAATATGAGCTGAAGGACATGCTTTCCAATTCTCCAGGATCATAGAATTCAGCTAAATTAACAGTTACATGGGATAAGAAAAAAAGGGGTTTGTTTTCTTCAATATTTTGATTTCATGAAAAGATTATTCAATGGAAAACCACTGGAAATAGTTCATTTTTTTAAAAAAAGTTCCTATCTCCAGTCTCAAAAAGTAGATTAAAAGCAGCACTTATTTTAGTGAGAAGGAAAAGTAGAGAAGCAGTAGCTGTAGTTAGCTAATTGTACATATTTACTGAATATCACTACCCTATCTGTTACTGCTTCCAGACACCATAATTTAGAGTAGAGAAGAGAAGAGTAGAGTAGAGTAGAATAGAATAGAATAGCATTCCTTTTTAGCCAAGTGTAACTGGACACACAAGGAATTTGTCTCCAGTGCATATGCTCTCAGTGTACATATAAATAACAAAGTGATAAGTCATAGTTAATAAAATAAGATGCAATCATTATCATAAGATACAAACAACAAATGATAAATCATAAGATCCCAATAGGAGAAGGTAGTAGGAAAGATAGGAAGGTGAAAAAGATGAAAAGATGAGAATGGCGAGAAAATGACAAGGATAATAGCAATCCAGCAGCCCTATTACATGGGTAAATACCTTTAGACATACATAAGTGCATAACAGTGCATATCTTCATCCAACTCCGATGTCAAGGGGAAATAAGATGCTATCACTGGTGGTATCATGCTTCAAATCATCATGTTAGCTCTCCTAGGGCTTTGTTTGGCTACCCCATGGGGAGCGGAGGAAAGAGGCAAAAAAAAAATTAAACCAGGAGAGGGAAACCATTTTTCTGCTAATAGAAGGGTTTTTTTTAAAACCAAGACTGCAAGGGCATGATAAAGTACTATTATACTCTTGGGCTCCTTTAGCTTTTCAGATTGTTAAAATAAAAGTGGGCACATTAAATCCAGAAGCATTACAGGATTTATTTTGAAGAGGATGAGAAGGAAGATGACCATGATTTTGCAAAAGTACGATTTCGGTGACACAAGATTGAGTGACATATTATCTATTTCTGGGCAAAACAACTTCTTAGGCGGCCATTTTCTAGTTGTTATTACATCCTGGATGTCAGGCCTTATTAATCTGTGTATCTGAGTAGAGATACATAGGACTGTGTCATTTACAGTGGTTCAGAAAGAAGAGATGCCAATTCGCAGGCCTGTCCTGTGGTAAAACCAATAACATTCAAAGAAATAAGCCAGCACAAAGTCTGACCAGTCATGGGATTCACACCTCTAAAAATATTGAAGTGGTAGGACATGCAAGGGATGTTGGTAAAATTCTCTGAAGCAAAGGTAAAGACACTGTAAGCATCTCCCTTTATTCCTTATGATTTACATGGGAGATGAGAAATAATTTTACTAGTAGCCAGATTCAAACTCTTTTGGTAGAAATGGTTTAAATATTAAAAATCTTGGGGCTGCAGTCGCTTTGAAAAATTTTTAAGTATTCCCATTTGGTGCTGCAGGTGTCTCCCCTGTTTCTCTATCTGCTATTGTAATCAGATTTACAAGGAACACACTAGGGGCAGAGGTGGTATTCAGCAGGTTCTGACCAGTTCTAGAGAACCGGTAGTGGAAATTTTGAGCAGTTCGGAGAACCGGCAAATACCACACCTCAGACTGGAGATTTTACAGTGTCCTTCTCCTGCCACACTCCCTAAGCCATGTCCACAGAACCTGTAGTAAACAAAATTGAATCCCACCACTGACACTAGGTAACAGTTGAATGCTCAGGACCATGTCAAAAAGCAATGATATCTTTGGAGACATGCCATCTTTGTTGCTTTGCTTGTCATTTGAGAAAAGAATTACAACAGAATATCAGAGTTGGAGGTCTCCTAGCCCAGCCTCCTGCTGAGGCAGGAAACCCTATATTCCCACCCACACAGTTAAACAAAGATCTTATAGTCCTTGACCCCGCTAGCACAGGCACATTTTTAAATTACACAGTTTTAATTTTTTTAAAAAATAGAATAACAGAACAAGAGAATTGGAAGGGATCTTGGAGGTCTTCTAGTCCAACCCCTGCTCAAGCAGGAGACCCTATACCAGGGGTGTCAAGCTCAATTTCATTGAGGGCTGCATCAGGGTTGTGTTTGACCTCAAGGGTGTGGCAGACGTGGCCATTATGGGGTGGCCATTGTGGGAGTGGCCAGCTTGTGTCATGCGCCGAGCCTCCATTTTCACTGGCAGAGGCACTGTGGGCCGGTCCTTCGTTGTTTCCAGGGCAACCCCATGGACCAGATCTAAGCACCCCATAGGCTGGATCTGTCCCACAGGCCTTGAGTTTGATACCCCTACCCTATATCATTCCAGACAAGTGGTTGTCCAGTCTTTTCATAAAAACCTTCAGTGATGAAGCCCCCCCAACTTCTAGAGGCAAGCTGTTCCACTGGGTAATTGTTTTCACTGTTAGGAAATTTCTTCTTAGTTCTAGGTTGCTTCTGCCCTCGATTAGTTTCCATCCATTATTACTTGTGGTATATTTGATTAAGTTTTTGCACTGTGGTTATTTGTTATTGTAGCGGCCTTTATATTGATTTTAAAAATTCCCCATAAAGCATTCAGAACTGCAAGTAAATTGGGGTGGGAAAGACAAATTGATTAAATCAAACATCAGTAGCTTGGATCTTGGATTTTTCTTCTAGATTTGCACCAACTGTCTCTGGGATAAAATAAAAGTCCAGAGACGAAAATGTGCCTTGCTCTGCATCTTTTGATGTAATTCTCTCCTACCTCTATTTCAACAGGAGATGCATACACCATAATTGGCACTTGTGGTAACTCATTTTCCAATGTTCTTTGTAGCTGCTAGTCTTATTACAGAAAATCTTACTTGTAGCCATGTGGGATCCGTCTGTGGAGCTGCAGTTTCTCAGTGCTGCCAAACTAACCAAAGAGAAGAAGAAAGAAATCCAAATAAACGTGACAGATGCCTGCGTCAATTTGATTAATACATCTTGATTAAGGCCAACCAGTGACCAGTGACAAACAATCAGCTATGCAGAGATGTTTTCACTAGCCAGCTCGAATAGGTACAACGTAATAACTAAATGTTATTTATGTCAAAGACCATCTGTTCATAGTATAATATAGAAAAAGAACAAGAACTAAACATCTCAAACTGTACTAAAGTAGATGAATATTTCCATAGCATGTGTAAATTTCATGTGTATATAGATGTCTACCCCCAATCCCCACTCAGTTGTTTTCAAACAGCAATGATAGGGAAAAAATAAAAGCAAATCTTCCAGAGGTATCTAGTAAGAGACAGATTGGCAAAAGAAAATGTTTTTCCCCCCTAAATGGCATATTGAGAAGCTTGGATAACAATGGTATGTGTGTCTGTTTAGAACAATGTACCACATTGCCCAGAATGGACAGACAGATAGAAAGTGTATCTTTGATTCCATTTCCACAAACAGAGAAGGTCCTAAGTTATAGGTGGTCCTTTGACTTATGACTACAACTGAGCCCAAAATTTCTGTTCCTAAGTGAGGCAGTTGTTAAGTGAATTTCACCCAATTTTATGACCTTTCTTGATACATTTGTTAAGTGAATCACTGCAGTTGTTAAGTTAGTGACTCGGTTGTTAAATGAATTTGGCTTCCATGTTGACTTTGTTTCAAGCCTGAAGCTGACCTGACTGAGGCCATTTTGAGGTGTTACTGTTGCCACACTGGAGTTGAGAGATGGGGGGCGGGGAATAGAGATAGTTGGGGTTTTGTAGCCAAAACAAAATACTTTCTCCTGGGAACCAAGGACATTCCCACCAATGGCTGGAGGGAGGATGAGTGAAGTCACCAGGCAACCAGATGACACCTTGATTGGATTATGTGACTGATTGTTTGGAAAGAGGAGGAAAACTTTTAATTTTACTTAGGTGAGAACGGGAACATTTAGAGCTGTTTTTCACCAGCCTTATGCCAATGTGATATATCCAATAAAACTGATATCTGAGCAACCTGCTTGTCTTGGAGTCCTGTTTGCAATGGGCGTATTACTTGGAATCCTGACACTTTGCTTGTCAGAAGTTTGCAAAAGTGATCACGTGACCCTGCGACATCGCACCCATCATAAATATGAGTCATTTGCCAAGTGTCTGAATTTTGATCATGTGACCATGGGAATGCTGCAATGGTTCTAAGTGTGCAAAATCTCCGGAACCTAAAATTACATTTAATGTACTTACTGAGCTTTCATCAGCCTTTGCTGACATGTCAGAGTTTTAAGCTACCATTACAGAGGTGTCTGCCTTTATATAACATTAACCAATTTAGCCCTTGAACGATTGATAGGCCCTCTCAACCGCCTCCCATCCATAATTAGTTCTGCTGTTTTTACCTCCATCATGTTGGTCAAAGAAGGCTTATCCCTTGTTATTGTTTCCTCCCATACCCGACCCAGCCTGGAATGTTTATCTCTAGGAGGTGATGTTAACATGCCAGCTATCGTCATTAGTTGTTTTGCTCATGACCTCTATATTTGGACAGGCCTGGCTATGCCATTGGGGAGCAGGGACCAATGGGACCGCCCCCCCCATCCTTGGGCATGTGGACTCACCCTATGAAGGCATAGCCAGGCCTGTCCAAATACAGAGGAGCCTGGCAGAGCTGCCTAAAGTTATAGCAGACAGGAATAATGAAGAATGAGCCCGGCCAACTACAAGGTCACAAGCAAAACAACAAATTACATATTGTGATAGGTTCTGGATCCCATTCCAGAAGTCTTCAGAAATCTAGAAAATACATTCTCAAGAAATTCTATACATCAGTAAAAGGTTGAAAGCTTGGAAACAGGAGGAAGAACGAACATATTTTTAAAATTCTTCTCCATTCTAAATACTGAACAAAGTATTGATTATCAGATCAAATGAACCAGTCAAATGTTTCCCTTTCAATACATTGAAAGCAGAATCTCTCCAATTATTATCTCTGCTGAATTACCGGCTCAGAGTTAACCTTGTCATCCAACAACCAGTGAAACATGGGATGATCTTTCCAGCAAATCCAATGAATAAGTGGATTAAAAAAAAAAAACGACAGGGAGAAAAGAGGTCACACATTTCTTAGACAAACTAGTCCTTTCTGAATTATTTGATCAACTTTGCTAATGGGTAATTGTTCCATAAAAGCTTTTGGGTTGTGTTAGCAAGTACACGACACTTTCCTGGGCAACAGCATTGCTGTCACAAAGTGAAGCCTTATAAATAAATCTTACTGAATAAATGTTCCTAACAATTTAGCCAGCAAACGCTGGTAATGTTCAGTCTAATGTTCATATACTGAAGCAATGCGAACAGTGGGAACAAATCAAGAATCCTGCTCCCATTGAAGGAGTTTCCTCTATTCGTTGCGTATCAAAATATTCATGGGAAGAAACAATCACAAACCTCCCCATGTTCTGTAAATGAGGACAAGCAGGGGAAGATAGACAAATTGGAGCCTTTAATGAGACAGGAAGAGAAGTTTTATTTCAGTAAGGCAATTGATGTAGGGCAGCGTCTTTCTGTTTTTCAGGGGGAACAATGAGAAATCGTTTTAATAACTTTTAAAACCATCATAAAAATAGTATTGCAAGGCAATTCCATACTTCAGCCTAATTGGTTTGTCTCCCGTGCTGCTGCAGCTGGTTGTTTCTTAAGCCAACTTCTGAAATTGCAGCTTGGATTACAGTGGGTTGGCAATAGGGTCAGGCCTTTATTCAGTCCCAGCCATTGCAACGTTTGTGTTTCTTATGGAGAAATTTCCTTTCAGTGACAACAATTAATCAGTGAAATTGCTTGCCTCTAGAAGATGCGGGTTCTTAAGAAGCGATTGGACAGCCATTTGTGACCTGCTTGAGCAGTGGGTTGAACTAAAGGTCCCTTCCAACTCTGTTAATCTGTAATTCTGTAATTTTATTCTCCTGCTCCTTAGCCTTCCCATCCAGGCAAAGAAAGCAAGCCTCACAGATTTGTTCTTGTGTGGATGGCGTACCTGTATCTGCCTTTCCCTTTGAGAGATCGCTCCCTTCTCACTACCTCTCATGCCTTTCCTTTTCCAGGTGTTTGCAAACTTGGATCCTTTTCTCCTTTGACACTTAAGTTGTGGCCTTTTCTTTTTCTTCTCTTAAGCCTGTCATAGTTCTGATGCTATAATGATCAAAGCAATAGGGAGCAAGCTGTTCTTTTGTTCCCCTGTAGATCCATGGAAATTTGTGGTAAGGGAGAACAGAAGAGCTCCACAGAAGCAACTTGAGTGTTTTTAATGAGGAAAGGGAAGTTTTTGCAGTACGATGAGCAGGGGATGGTAACGAAAGAAATCAGGATTCACCCTGGCTGAGATGAAACCAACAGGGTGGCCACTATAAGAAGCATGAAACAGAGTTGAAGATAGTTCATTGACCTAACAGGCATGGGTCAATGTCAGTATTATAATAAAATTTAAAATAAATAGAATAACATTTGGCTGGCAGAAAACATAGTTGTTTGGCAGTCCGAGACAAAATGGCTGCAGAGGGCAGCAACCAGCTGCTGGAGGGGAGGGAGCATGTCAGGCACTGCAGCCAGTCAGTGCTGGAGTTGCACTAGAAGAGAAGGAAGCACTGGAGACAATCTGTTCTGAAAGACTAAAGATGGCCGTCACACTCTTCCCCATAAGATATTTAGGGAGAAGCAACAGAATGCCATCCTGGATTTGTAGATAGATAGATAGATAGATAGATAGATAGATAGATAGATAGAGTGATAAAAATAGAAATATTCTCCCTTTTTATGACCCTGTAATCAGGGGTGGGATTCTATCAGTTCAGACCGGTTCTATAGAACCGGTTGTTCTGATTCTGCACAGTTCGGAGAACCGGCAAATCATGGCCCTGGCTGGCCCCACACCCTTCTTCCCTTCCCAGTTACTCCTTAAGGTTCTTTCCCCCCCCTCCCGATGATCAGCTATTCCTATGATCAGCTGTGCTGGGATTCCCCTCGCTGTCTTACTGCTTTGCCAAGGAAACTTCCCTAAGGCCCAGGAAAGCAAAAAATGGAGGGGGGCGCAGCACCCCCCCCCCCCGCTGTGCTCCATTTTTTGCCTTCCTGGGCCCCAGGGAAGTTTCCTGGGAGCAAAAGCGCCCCCCCCAGGTGGCTTCCCTGAGGCCCAGAAGGCCCCAAAATGGAGCATGAGGGGGGGCTGTGCGTCCCTTCCAGGCTTTTTCCCCCTGAGCTCTGGGGAAGCCTTCTGAGAGAAATAACGACCCCCCAGGAGATTTCCCTGGGGCTGCAAAGGGCCAAAAAATGGGGGGGGTGCTGAAAAAAACCCACACCCACCCAGTCACACACCCATGGCCACCTAGCCATGCCCACAGAACCGGTTGTTAAATATTTTAAATCCCACCCCTACCTGTAATCCCTTAATTTGGGGCAGAGTTGGGGCAACTGGATGGAGCATATGGAAGCAATATACTGGAAACAAGGTTCAATGGAGTCCCATGGTCTGCTGCTTATGTGTGTTACAAAAACAGGCCATATTAACGTGCAGTAAGCTATGGCTCTAAAATGAATGATAACTATCAGATAGTCCACAGTGGGATAGATGAACTCCAAATGAAACAATGCTGTTCTGTCTCACCTTTCCTCTTTCCCAAAATATGAAAGAGTACAAACTCACACCAACACCCCCCACAGGCAGGCAAGCTGGCTCAGACTTCACAGAGTTAATTCTTTGGAACTGATAATATTCTTGGCATTCCCACATGTCCTGCCTGCCAAGTTTGAACTGATAAAGTTTTACTCACAGAAAACCACAAGGCAGTCCACAAAAATAGTCATTCATGAAGAAAATCTGAAGTAAGGTTAAACTTTGTCCCGTACAAAGTTTCAGGAGAAAACACACCCACTTTTATCCCCTGTGGGGTGTGGCTCAATGACTCAGCTCACTCACCCTCCCATGCCTCCTACATTGCTGCTCACGTTTCTCCCTACGACGCTGCTTAGGATCGAGCCAACACTCTTCCTCTTTAGTCCCTGCCAGGGTCTGCTCTGATATGCCTTCCTCCTGATTAATCTCAGGCTGTTCCTCTTGATTGTCTGATGGAACCTGAGGCATTATCAGGGAGGAAGGTCCTGGGGAGGAGGGCATTCCCAGTTCCTCCTCCTCATCTTCCAGATCTTCTTCCTCTGACAGCATAGGCTCGGGAATCAGGGCCACAACAAATGCTATTTAAAAAATGTTTTGAAATGGGCTGCCTAATTTCCCAACATGCCTTTCTGGTATCTACAATTGGGGCACCTGCCAAAGAACAGATCCAACCCTGGTGGCCTTTTTCAGAGCTTTAAAAACTTGGCTATGGACCCAGGCCTGGGGCTCAGAATGCGTCAAGGGCCTTGTTACTTGACTTTATTGTTAATTGATTGATCATCACAGCTGCTGTTTGTACTTATTTATTTTGTGGATGTTTTCATTGTTCTAATGTTTTTTAATTGTTTTATAATTTTAGAGTGGTAAGCCTCCCAGAGTCACTTGGTTGAGTTGGGAGGCTGTAAAAATTGAATCAATTAATCAATCAATCAAATAAATGATTTATGTGATCACTCACAGGAAAAGAAGAGAAGAAAGTAGTGTGAATGAAGGACAGCTAGCTGAAGCAAGTTAAATTAAACTTAAAAAAAAAAAGCTTTTCTCAGAAGTTAAGTTTCATCTCCCAATGCCTCAAAGCTGGTCTTTAGTGGTTTACTTCCTGCCACACATTTTCTACTTATCTGGTGGCAATATATCATCATCAGTAAGCAGATACTAAAGGACAAAATGGCAAAGAATATCAGTGATTTCTCTACCTGTCTTTTGAATTTCCCTGTGGCATTGAGATGAATATTGACTGAGGCAGAATTCTTGACTGGCAGTAAAAGTTTTATTCATTTTTTACATTAAAAAAATACACCAATGCACATTGAATTCCATGGAATTTACTCCCAAGGAAGTGTTGATAATAACTTAAGCCTAAATAACCCTTCGGTTTCTGTCATTCGTAGCCATGGTGCAGAATTGTAATGCTGCATTTTGATTTAGTCATCAGCGTAAGGCCTCCTCCATTTTATGGGCACCTTTTGAGAAGATCTTTAATTGCCTAACTGTTAATTGATTAGCGTAATGAGATGAAACAGAAGGGACATCGTATGATACATTAAAATAATTCCATTGTGTTTCACCTACAATTCTCCTCTATTCCACTGAACTGTCATTAGGTTTACAGCTGATCTGAAACACCAGGATATGTATGTTTTGGGTACAAACCCCAAACATGCATATGTGAGGCAGAAGTGGTTCAGGGTAAGGAGAATGTGAAAAAAGGCAATAGAACTCACTACACCTTTGGGTGTATCCCTTATCCATAAGTCTGGATTCGTGGTGACATCTGGTACTACGTAATACATAGCATCCCAGAGATAAGGATTAAGTATACCAGCCTTGTCCTATAAGTCTCTTCTGGAATTTATTTCAACCTGTAACAACCCACATGTTCTGGTTTCAGTTTGGAAAGTACCTTATCTTTGTAATTTCTCACTCTGATAAGTCTAGCAGCAGTTATTAAAACAAGTAAAAGATGGAGATTGCCCTACCTTCACAAAAGAGACAAGCGTCCTTCCCTTTGTGCTGGAAAAATATGAGAAAATGGACGATAATTTTGCCACCTCACTTTGCCTACATTTGACTTTCCTTCTAATACAATTTTATTAATCATAATTCTGAAATGATTCAGTCAAATTTTGAGTGGCAATGTGTTGATTTTCAGGTTCTGAACAAAACATTTTTGCCAATTCAGGCAGATCTTTACAGCAAAGGATCCTGGGAAAGGGCTTGGAGAGAGGGTAGATTTATTCCTGATCATATTTTCCCAAGTCCACCCCCACTTTTTTTGCGGGGGGGAAAGTAAAGTAAGGCCAAAGAAAGCTAGAAAGCCTATTTTGGTCCACAGATGTTAGAAAGAGGTTGGGTGGACATTAATAGCTTCTGAGAGCCAGTTTGGTGTAATGGTTAATGCTAGGAATTAGAAAAGTCTGAATTCTGGACCCACTTTAAGCATGAAGACAGCTGGGTAACATTGGTCCAGTCACTCTCTCAACCCTAGGAAGAAGAAAGCAATGGCAAGCAAACATTTAAACAAACGTTGCCCAGAAAATTGCAGGATCTGCCAAGCAGTGACCAATAGTACATACTGACTGAAAGGTGCTCATACACAGATGTACACAAACCAAACAAAGGCTCTCACAATTCGTACCCAAAACCTCCACCCAGTAACTGCTTGGGCATATCTCCAGTCCAATACCAGCATTATATTCAATCCCCTCCCATTTATTTTTCTTCTGCAGGATTATGACAGATCTGTTCTCCTAAGAGTAAAGGTAGCCCTGAACTACAAGCATTCATTGTTCAAAAAGGGACTTATGACCATTTCCCCACACTTATGACTGTTCTAGCATCCCCATGGTCATGTGATCAAAATTCAGATATTTGGCAATTGTCATGTATTTATCATGAGCCTTGGTGGCGCAGTGGTTAGGGTGCAGTACTGCAGGCTACTTCTGCTGACTATCGGCTGCATACAATATGGCAGTTCAAATCCCATCAGGCTCAAGGTTGACTCGGCCTTCCATCCTTCCAAGGTGGGTAAAGTGAGGACCCAAAATTGTTTCGGGCAATAAGCTGACTCTGTAAACCACTTAGAGAGGGCTGTAAAGCACTATGAAGTGGTACATAAGTCTAAATGCTATTGCTATTACTATCACGGTTGCAATGTCCGGGGTCGTGTAATCACTATTTTTTTACCTTCCCAGCCAGCTTCTGACAAACATAGTCAATGGGGAAAGCCAGATTCGAATAACGAGGGAAATATTCACTTAACAATTATAGTGATTTACTTAACAATCGTGACAAGAAACGTTGTAAAATGGAGCAAAATGCACTTAACAAATTGTCTTGTTTAGCAACAGAAATGTGCTCAGTTGTGGTTGTATATTAAGGACTACCTGTAGTATTAGCTGTTATGTCCCTGGAACTTGCCAAAGTCCCCACCCAGGTCCGTTCATGCTGCGGGGGCGTTTGCTGCCCCTCATTGGCTGGCCTCCCTCGACAGCCGGCTATAAAAGCCAGCTGCAGGGTCCGGCCAGCCGCTGATCGCTGGAAGCCTGCTCCAGGCAGGGCTAACACGTTCAGTCCTTTATTGTTCCAATAAAGTCTTGTTGCATCCAAGCCCAGGTCTAGCCTCTCATTGCTCAACTACAACATTAGCCTTCCCTAAAATTAGAGGCAAGGAAACTTGGTATGATGCAAAATGCAAGGGTTTTTTTCTGCTTTGTTTTTGCCATATTTGATTGAGTGCATTCCCCTCAAGCCTTCTTTCATTTCAGCAGTAATATTGATGCTAGAAGAGACAGATCAAATTACATTCTGTCCCTTGCTCCTTGACAGACTAAAAGAGTTGGGTTTTTAAAAAATCACCCGAGTGTTCCCTTCTTTGCTCTTAACTCTCTGCTTTCACCCACACCCTGCCTTATTTTAATTGTTGCCTCCCAGTGTAAAAAGCATATTAATTTGGGAAATGAGGGTAGTCAAGATTTGGGCAATCAATTCCATAAGTTCTGATGGAAAAGGTGGGCAACAGTGAAGTCCATTACTTTTCAGCCATGTTTTAGAAACTCTTCACAAACAAGCAAAGACTTGTGGTGACACAGTGGTTAGAATGCAGTATTGCAGGCGAACTGTGCCTACAGCCAGGAGTTCAATCCTGAGTGGCTCAAGGTTAACTCAGCCTTCCAACCTTCTGAGGTTGGTAAAATGAGGACCCAGATTTTGAGGGGGGCAACATGCTGACTCTTTAAATCACTTAGAGAGGGCTGTAAAGCACTATGAAGCGGTATATAAGTCTAAGTGCTATTTCTAAGTGCTAAACAATTCAGATTTCTAGCAAATGTGACCTTCCCTCCCCAGTAGGCCTAGCAATCAGAAGGAAACACAGAACAAAAGAAAATTCCTGATTTCCCCTCTCCTAAGAGTGAAAAACAGATCCTGGAAAGATTATTACTGGTATGTAATGTGCTTTTAACAGATTGTTCTTCAGAGAAAGAGACAGAAAAAAATGGGCACCATTGCCTTATGACTTAAATGCCTGGAGACACATCTGTGTGAAACTGAAGCTGGGGCTTTAGTGTCTGTCTTTGCAGATGTTTAGATTTGCCAGTTATGCACTCACACGGGGAGACAAGTGCCACATAGGTGTTTGTTCAGATTCCCATTCTTCCAAAAATAGGTGTGTTTTTCCCCCTTTCTTTCCTCAGCTTTTACATTTTTTAAAAAAAAATCACACCAATAAATGATGCTCATAATTATTTGCAGATATTTTTCCCAGATAAACTCTTTTCTAAGAGTTTATTTCCTTAAATATGATAACAAGAGGGTGATTGGAATATGACATTTTTCTTTCTTTCCCCCCTCAAACCCTCTCTTTACTTTTCCCAAAATAACAGACTTCAGGGAAAGGGCAGGTATCTCTTAGCAGAAGTCTAACTGATTTCTTCTGAAAGGTATTTAAATCAGATCGAAGGTGAGACGTGATTAGCCCTTGGGCCATGCGATGTTGCCGTTTCTGGCCTAAAATAATTAGAGTGGAGTGATATGTTAATGGGATCATTTCATGAACCAATTAATGTGTTTGTTGGAAGTGTTGCTTTCAGGACTTTTCTCAACTCAGTTTGCTTTCACATAATCGTGACCGAGGGCCTTGAAGAGGAAGCATTATCAAGAGGCTGGGTTGTTCTGATGCTTTGAATCCAATTTGGTGCCTCATGCAATGTTCCTCCAAATGCTTCACACAGTCCTGTCATGAATGTATTTTTGTATTGTATGACAGATTCCTAGCATAAATGATTGTTTTTCTAACTTACCTCCTGTTTGTGTGCATTCTCTTTTTCATATATAGTACTTTAGTTTATAGAATACTTTGGTTAAAAGGGGCGCAATGACTCAGCGGTTAAAGATGTTGAGTTTGTTAGCTGGAAAGCTGACAGTCTGGGTTTGAGACTTGCTCCATGCATCTCAGCATGCTGGCCATAGGGCCACAGTAGTCACTTCGGATGTTATGTCCGTGGAACTGGTGGGAGTTCCCAACCAGGTCCGCTGTTTGAGCGGGAGCATCAGCCGCTCCCATTGGTTGGCTCCGTTTGACAGTCGGCTATATAAGCCGGCTGTCGAGCAGAGCCAGCCCGTTGTCGCCCGCTAGTCTGCAAGTTAGCAAGCAGACGCGACAACCCTTTATTCATTGCAATAAAGCCTTGTTAGTTGTACGCTCTGGTCTCATGCCTCTTCCTTACCATCGCTCTACAACACTGGCGACGAGGATGGGATGGTCGAAGGCTAACCAGACGCGTCTGTTCAAAGAGCTGTAAATCACTGAGAGTGAAGCCACGAGCGCTGCAGCCGCAGCCGCGCAACGCTCACAAAGAGCGCGAAATTCAAACCGCCATTACTTGAGCTGTAATCACTGAAGCGAACCGCAGGCACCGTAGCCGCGGCCGCTAACGCTCACCAAGAGCGCGAAATTCAAAAGAGCTACGTAGCCCAGAGAGACAGTCACAGCCTGCGCTCTTTTAAGAGCGCAATCTCAAAGACGATAGAAGAAGACGAACCCGGCGCTACCCACGATGAATGCTAATCCAGCATTCCCACCATTCAAGCCAAACGAGGAAACGTGGGACTCCTACAAGAATCGCTTCAGCCATTTCCTCGATGCCATCGGGTTAGCTGACGCTGCGGAACATAGAAAGAAATCCTATTTCCTCAGCTATTGCGGGGCCGCCGTTTTCGACACCGCTACAGCGTTAGTCGCACCACGCGCCATCAGAAGCGTCCCATGGGATGAACTACAAGAAATACTCTCCAATCACTACGCGCCAAAACCATCCCAGATCGCCAGAAGGTATGCCTTCAGAATCAGGAAACAGGCAGCGGGGGAGTCGATCAACGAGTACATGGCTGCCCTGAGGACAGCTGCCTTACAGTGCGGTTTCAAAGAATATCTGGAAGACATGCTGCTGGACCAGATCGTCTGTGGGGTTAGAGACCTGAGACTCCAAAGACATTTGCTGGCAAAAAAGGACTTGAATCTGGCCCTAGCAATGGAGGAAGCCTTGGCTGCTGAGCTCTCTGCCCAGTCAGCAGCTGAGATTCAGGGCACTCCATTAAAGCCCAGCAGTCCAACCGTCCATTCCGAAGAAGTACTCAGTGAAGAAGACCCCACAGACTCATCAGACATTAACCGCCTTAAGCATCAGAAGCCTTCACAGGTAGGAGAGGGACAGAGAAACAACTTCACCCCCAAACAACCGCCCTTGTGCCTAATCTGCGGAGGCTCCCACTCTAGGGCATCCTGCAGGTTTAGAAACGCCATCTGCCTGAACTGCCAAAAGAAGGGTCACCTCGCTAGAGTATGCCAAGCAGGGCGCTCCTTGCCTCAAAGACCGCCACCACCTTCTATTTCCCAAAGGCAAGTGGAGGACTGCTATACCTGCTACCACGCTAACCATACTTCCCAAACCCCTGATAAAATTAAAATTTCTGTTTTCCTAGAAGGTAAACCCTGCAGGATGGAGGTAGACACGGGATCTGCGCTCTCAATCATCTCCTGGGACACCTTGAAGAAGATCCAGCCCAGACTGTCAAGGAAACAGCTCCAAAGATGCCACCTGACACTGCGGGACTACCAGGGCAAGAACATTCCTGTCCTCGGAAAAGGCAAGTTCCACGTTCAATTCCAAGCCTTTAAAGGCCATTTGCCTTTAGTGGTTGTTAGCGGTGCCCTCCCCAGCCTGTTGGGACTTGATTGGTTTCCTTCCCTCGGCCTTAGTGTAACTGGGATCCATGCTGTCTCAACTTCTGACGTAGATACATTATTTTCTGATTTTTCTGACGTATTTAGCAGCGAGCTGGGTTGCTATTCGGGCACCCCCATCTCGTTTTCTGTAGATCCCCAGGCAATTCCTCTCCGCCTTAAGCCACGCAGGGTGCCTTTCGCCATCCGTCCTAAATTGGACGCAGAATTAGACAAACTACTTAAACAAGGGGTGTTAGAACCCACTGATTTTGCCAAATGGGAGACCCCCATAGTCACCCCACTCAAGAAGGACGGCAGTTTAAGAATCTGCGCAGACTATAAAACCACGCTCAACCGTTATTTACAGGTCAGCGCATACCCCGTCCCTGTTATTCAGCACCTGTTACACACATTTGAACCCGGCACCATTTTCGCCAAGTTAGATATGTCCCAGGCATACCAACAGTTCCCTGTTGATGATCAGACAGCTGAATTACAAACCATAGTCACGCATAGAGGGGCATTCAAGTGTAAGCGCCTCCAATTCGGGGTCAGTGTGGCCCCGGGTATTTTCCAATCACTCATGGAACGGATTCTCCAAGGTCTCCCAGGGGTTGTTCTGTATTTCGATGACATCTTAGTCTCAGCTACCAGCTGACCTCAACTCATTCAGAGGGTCAGGACAGTACTAGAGAAGTTTAGGCAGCATGGCCTCAAACTTAAAAGGGAGAAATGCACCATCGCCACTAGGCAGGTGGACTTTCTGGGTTATAGGATAGACGCCTCCGGCATCCACCCAATTGAGTCCAAGGTGAAGGCCATCCACAAGGCACCCACACCAACCAACAAGACTGAACTACAAGCCTTTCTGGGGCTTCTAAACTTTTACGCCTCATTCCTCCCGCACAAAGCATCTGTCGCTGAACCCCTACATAGACTCTTAGATAAAGACTCACCCTGGCATTGGGGACCCAAAGAAGCCCATGCTTTCAAATCAGTCAAATCCTTACTCACATCGGAAGCGGTTTTAGTACAGTTCGATCAACGCCTTCCTCTGGTCCTGGCTGCTGACGCATCCCCTTTTGGGATTGGGGCTGTCCTAAGCCACAGACTCCCCAACGGCTCCGAGGCACCAATTGCCTTCTTTTCTAGGACCTTCTCCACGGCAGAAAGGAACTACAGCCAAATCGATAAGGAGGCCCTGGTTGTGGTTGCTGCAGTTAAAAAGTTCCACGAATTCTTATTTGGCCACCACTTTGAACTTGTGACTGACCACAAACCTCTCCTAGGACTCTTATCTGGAGATAAGCAAACCCCGCAGGTACTTTCACCCAGAATGACCAGATGGACTTTGTTTCTGGCCGCCTACTCATTCAAGTTGGTGCATCGCCCTGGCAAGAACTTGAGTCATGCCGATGCCCTCAGTCGCTGCCCCCTGCCAGTCCCAGTTGAGGACCCTGCACCAATTCACGCCATCTTTGAGGTCAACGAACTCAAACTTCCAGTGACAGCCGAAGACATTGCGGCGCACTCAAAAAAAGACAAAATAATCGCCCAGGTTCTGGACTGGGTGGGAAGGGGGTGGCCGGAAACTCAATGTACAGTTGACTTTGTTCCCTTTAAAACCCGCCAACAGGAGCTGTCGAGGCTACAGGGATGTCTATTGTGGGGTACAAGAGTAGTCATCCCAGCCACCCTTCGAGTACCCATCCTGAAGGTGTTTCACGAGGGCCATCCGGGCATCGTAAGGATGAAGGCGTTGGCCCGCAGCTACGTTTGGTGGCCCGGCATGGATGCTCAAATCGCCAACTGAGTAAGCTCTTGCCAACCTTGCCAAGAAACCAGGGCTGCCCCACCAGCTGCCACGCCCACCAGGTGGGAAAGTGCTAGTGCCCCTTGGTCTCGCCTGCACATCGACCTGGCCGGACCAGTGCATGGCAGGACCTTCTTGGTGGTCATGGACTCCTACTCCAAGTGGATTGCCGTGGCCTTACTTCCCACGACCACCACCCAAGCAGTAGTCAAAGCCCTGACCCGTTTATTTGTCACCCATGGACTTCCAGACACGCTGGTGTCTGACAATGGCCCGCAGTTCACATCATGTGAGTTCAGTATGTACGTGGCTAATTTGGGCATCAGACATGTCCTTACAGCTCCCTTTCACCCCGCTAGCAACGGGATGGCAGAGAGAGCAGTTAGGTCAGCCAAGGAGGCACTCGCCAGGTTTGGCCAGGAAGACTGGCACTCTAAACTGTCTCGTTTCCTGCTCAGCCAACATACAACGCCTTGCACCGCTACTAACAAATCTCCTGCTGAACTTTTAATGGGGAGACGCCTTAGAACCACCCTGGACAGGCTACACCCCCACTACTGCCCAGACACCCCTTTAGGGTCTGACAGTCTGGTCAGAGACTTTGCCTTGCAAGACCTGGTGTATGCCAGGAACTATGCAGGGGATCCTTTGTGGGTACCAGGTCAAATCGTGTCAGTCACAGGTCCAAGATCCTACAGGGTCCTCCTGGAAGACGGACGCTTGTGGCGAAGGCACGTGGACCAACTCAGAAGGCGACGTGCGGCTGATACCAACCCAACCCGACTTGCCAGCGCCAGCGTCTCCCTGCCGGTGCCAAACGGAAGCTCCCTGTGGAACCCGGTTTTCCCAGACGAACAGGAAGGTCTACTGGAGAACCCGAGTTTCCGGCTAGGGTCACCGACTCAGCAGCCGAGCATTCCAGTTTGCCAACCGGATCTCGAGACTCGCCCGGGTCAACCCGAGCAAAGGGATTCGCCGGCTTCGCAGAACACCGCACCGGGGCAATCCCATGCCCCGACGACCGTCGAGGCATGTCCCGAGGGCCTGGACTTGTCACCAGCCAACACTTCACCCGAACTGCGACGTTCTGGTCACCAGCGCAGACAACCAACTTACCTACAGGACTACGCATGTTCCCAGCTGGGGGAAAGGAGTGTTATGTCTGTGGAACTGGTGGGAGTTCCCAACCAGGTCCGCTGTTTGAGCGGGAGCACCAGCCGCTCCCATTGGTTGGCTCCGTTTGACAGTCGGCTATATAAGCCGGCTGTCGAGCAGAGCCAGCCCGTTGTCGCCCGCTAGTCTGCAAGTTAGCAAGCAGACGCGACAACCCTTTATTCATTGCAATAAAGCCTTGTTAGTTGTACGCTCTGGTCTCATGCCTCTTCCTTACCATCGCTCTACAACATCAGACAATGCTGGCTCCCTCAGCTAAGAAACAAGCAGAGCCCTTAGAGTCAGACATGACTGGACAAGGGAAACTTTTATCTTTAGTTTCATTTAAGTTGCAGATCAAGTCTCAATGTTCCAAGAATACTGATGTTGGAATATGAAACCTGCAAAATAGGTTTTGGAGTTCCAAGTGGCCTGAAATCAAATAAAAATTCTGACTAAACAAATTTCTTTGCCCAGAATATTACGACCAGTAAGTATAATCTTTTGCCAGCAACCTTTCTGGTTCAATATAAATAATAAATGCAATGCAAGAGAAATGATTTTCAAAAGAAACAACCAAGAGTCAGCAAGATTATTCCCTCAGTTTATAGACCCCTTATTGACAAAATTTGGGTTACCACCGTTGGGACTGAACGAAGATGAAATACAATTTATTTCCCAAGTGGGAAATTCACATTCAAATTCAGATTATTGAGATCTGTAAAACAGCTGAAATTAAGGCAGGAAGGAGCAACCAGGTGGTATGGCAAAGCACATTTAACTCTAGGCCTGAGGGAAAACATACATTTTAGTTGCAGTCAAAGATTGGCAATGCTCAGTGCCAACCCAAACCGAATACAGCAGGGAATTTCATAGGGAGCTGTTCTACTAAAAATACTCCCTCATATTATAGAATAGCAACTTCCTAATAAACATAGTACTTACCTTCTCCTTCACTCCAGGCAGAGTGAAGAAAGAGAAAGGGCACAGTTTCTTATCTGCATCCAAACAATTCTGTCAGGTGAGCGTTATGGTTATGATCCAGGTTAATTTACCATGTTTGCTGTTTCCACTTTTCTTTAAACAACAGTGGGAACAGAACATTTAGAAGCACTTGCTAATTGCACGGATGCTATAAATCTAATTTGGCTTTTTCAACCAACAAATAATTTGGTCGATACAAGAGGATGCTGTTGCTCCTATTGACTGTAAACAGCAAAAAGAACTACAGTCAAATAAATAAATGTTTATACTGGGTCTATTATGGGCAGTGCAGACTGAAGCAAAAACGCAAGAAAATTTTAAACTCTTTTGCCTTTTCCACTACATGATAGTATCTATAAGATCTTATGTATCATAATTCCCAAGCATGGTATATGGAGGACTCCCAGATTTCCTAAAATGCAGGTAGTCCTCAACTTACGACCACAATTGAGCCCCAAATTTATGTTGCTAAGTGAGAAATTTATTAAGTGAGTTTTGCCCCTTTTTGTGACTTTTCTTGCCACAGTTGTTAAGTGAATCACTGCAGTTGTTAAATTAGCAACACGGTTGTTAAGTGAATCTGGCTTCCCCATTGACTTTGCTTGTCAGAAGGTTGCAAAAGGTGATCACGTGACCCCAAAATATTGCAACCATCATAAATATAAGTCAGTTGCCTAGCATCTGGATTTTGATCATGTGACCATGCGGAGGCTGTAAGTGTGGAAAATGGTCATAAGTCACTTTTTTCAATGCTGTTGTAGCAATAGCACTTAGACTTACTGCATATACTGCTTCGTAGTGCTTTACCTCTCTAAGAGGTTTTACAGAATCAGCATATTGCCCCCAACAATCTGGGTCCTCTTTTTACCCACCTCAGAAGGATGGGAGGCTGAGTCAACCTTGAGCCTGGTGGATTCGATCTGCCAAATTGCAGGGAACCGGCAGTCAGCAGAAGCAGCCTACAGTGCTACACTGAGCCACCGTAACTTCAGATGGTCACTAAGTGAACTGTTGTAAGTCAAGAATTATCTATCTATCTATCTATCTATCTATCTATCTATCTATCTATCTATCTATCTATCTGTCTATGTTTGGATTTATTTGTAAAACCCCTGCTTCTGCAGAATACTAGGAAATGAATGCTGTTTTTCAATTTCTATTCCATGTCAGAAATATAAATGGTAGCCTGCATTGTTGTTTCTCCTTACTTACTTCTTTGCTTTTTG
>NW_020769368.1:3033066-3051872 GCF_900518735.1 Pseudonaja textilis | reverse complement strand
TATTCTATTCTATTCTATTCTATTCTATTCTATTCTATTCTATTCTATTCTATTCTATTCTATTCCATTCCATTCCATTCCATTCTATTCTATTTCTTACTCTTAAGAGAGGACCATAATTCATGGCCTCCCAGGTTCTGGGCCAGCACCTCCACTACTGTTCCAAATTGGTTTTCTGCTATTGTTGCTACAGTCTAATACTGCCAGAGTACTGGAACAATATAAGGCTTTTTTACAGCTTCAATGCTGGTTGGAGAATTTTGGGAGGTACAGTTTCAGTGCCTTTGGAAGGCATCAAATTCAGAAAGGCTGAATTAAGATGGTTCATAGCCTCTACAATACAAAGGGGGCTACTCAACATATGAGAAGGGAGATAATTCTCCAGTAATAATTCATGGAGCTACATCTATTTCTGGCCAAGCATCTGGCAAAAAGGTACGCGCTTTTGAGTAAACAGTAAGAACTGAACTGTGGAAGAGCAAGATGCTTTAAAAGATTGCAGGCATCTGTGCTTTTCCACAGAAAAAAGAAACATAGAGGCACTGCAAGACAAAGCAAAACAAATATGGAAAAGTGCAAGTACTCTAAATGCTTTGTTCATTAACAGAGAGAAAAAAGCAGATTAAATGTAAGAGAAAGAGAGACAGAGACAGGGAGAGACAGAGACAGAGAGTGACAGACAGACAGACAGACAGACAGGGAGAAGAATTAAGAGAAAAAGAAAAATAGGATTAAAAGAAGAAAATATTGTACTATAAGGAGTCCTCGACTTAAACCACAATGGAGCCCAAAAGTTTTCTAAGTGAGTTTGCCCCATTTTATGACTTTCCTTGCCACAGTTATTAAGTGAATCATTGCATTTATTAAGTTAGTAACGTGGTTGGTGAGTGAATCTGAATTCCCCACTGACTTTGCTTCACCTGCTGTAATGCCATATATAGAGCGTAGTACAATTAGTCCTTGACTTACAAAAGTTACAATGGCATTAAAAAAAAGGGACTTATGACCATTTTTCACAGTTGCAACCTTTGTAGCATCTCCATGATCATGTGATCAAAATTCAGAAATCTTGGCAACTGGTTCATAATTATGACGGTGGCCATGTCCCAAGATCAGGTGTTCCCCTTTTTATGACCTTCTGACAAGAAAAGTCAGTGGGGAAGCCTGATTTAGTTAACAACCGCGTTACTAACTGATCAACTGTAGTGATTCATTTCACAAATCTGGCCAGGAAGGTCATAAAATGGGGCAAAACCCGCTTAAGAAATGTCTCACTTCACAACATAAATTTTTGAGCTCAATTGTGGTCATACGTTGAGGACTACCTATATAGCATAGAAGTATGGAAACAATAGCAATAGAATATAACATGAGAGAAAGCACTCACATATAGATTTTTCATTTCATTTTTATAACTTTTTATGTATTTATTTTATCCCCACCCCTTATAGGAAGATATATTTAAAAAATACCTGTCTAGGGTCCTGTGTTTTCTGGTTGTTTTGGGTCAGTCTAAGTGTTTTTTTTTTTAAAAAAGAACCTCTCACATGAGCACCAAGGATTTATTTTTCAGAGTTCTAAAGTAGGTGTGGGATTCATTTTTATTTTACAACCGGTTCTGTGGACGTGGCTAGGTGGGCGTAGCTAGGTGGGCATGGCTATGTGACTGGGTGGGCATGGCTTTTTTTGGCAGCAACACCCCCCCCCCCATTTTTGGGGCCTTCTGAGCCTCAGGGAAGCCTCCTGGGGGGCAATTTTTGCTCCCAGAAAATTTCCCTGGGGCCCAGGAAGGGAAAAAAACAGAGCCTGGGAGGACACCCTCCCTCCATATTTTGCCTTCCTAGGCCTCAGGGAAGCACTAAGACAGGAGGGGAATCCCGGCACAGCTGATCACAGGAACAGCCGATTGTTGGGAGCGGGGAAAGAAATACCTTAAGGAGTGACTGGGAGGGGGACAACGCAGTCAGCGATGTCGGGCATGAATGTGACGTCATGCATGCATGATAAGGACTGACTGGCCAGCCAGGGGCATAATTTGTCGGTTTTACGAACTGCGCAGAATCATAATAACCGGTTCTATAGAACTGGTCCGAACTGGTAGAATCCCACCCCTGTCCTAAAGATATTTCTAGCCTTTTATATTTATCTCCACATTCAGGAAAGGGAGATGAGAGGAAACTTCGGCTAGGCCTAATATTTTGAATCCCTGTTTCTCCAAGTCTACATGATCACTTTCCCTAAAGAGATTCTATGAGACTAATTCATACGATGAGTGTCTTACAAGACACGATCAAGGGCTCTGTGAAACTGGGATTCTCAATTATATGAAAAGCATACATGTTACAGGCACACAATCTTTTGCGAGTCAAGTGCCCCACATGAATGTTGCCAACGATTTAGTGGTCACATGGAGATAGGATAAGGGGAAAAAGTATCAAAGGCAGAGGTGGTATTTAGCAGGTTCTGACCAGTTCTGGAGAACTGGTAGTGGAAATTTTGGGTAGTTTGGAGTACCGGCAAATACCACCTCTGACTGGTCCCGCCCCCATCTATTCTCTGCCTCCCGAGTCCCAGCTGGGTCTTCTTTGGTTGCCCTGCACAGGAGAATGGAGAATGGAAAGCAGGTTAGTGGGGTGGGGAGGGAATGGGATTTTGCAGTATCCTTCCTCTGCCACACCCAACAAGCCATGCCTGACAAGCCACGCCACGCCACGCCATGCCACACCAGCAAGCCACGCCTACAGTACCACTAGTAAAATTTTTTGAATCCTATCACTGGTCAAAGGGGCACACTGTATTCACATGTCAACCTGTGTCTCTTTCCTTTGCTGATCCAATCTTGATCCTAATTGTAACTTACTAATGAAAATTGTGGCACCTATTTTCTTCTATATGATTTATGTTTCAAACTCTGCTGTAGTTGTTGGTGCTTGCCTACTATTAATTCATATATTCATAGAACGAGGAGATAAATATAATTATGGTTACATCTATTTAGACATTGATTATGTTTTGGGGTGTAGTTATTGTTTGCAATTTCTTATAATCAGAATGCAAGAAAAAAAAAGAAAAAAGAAAAAGATTTTACTGAAATCCATACGAATGAATGAATGCCACTTCAGCACGAGATGAGTAAACCGGATCTGAAGTACCTCCGGTTGCAATGGGGCTCAGCGTTTTTGTATCAACATGCTTTCCTATTTTTATTTTACTCATCCTCCCAAGCCAGTCTGTGAATCAAGTTATTAGTATTCCTGTCATACAGACTTAGGAATTTAAGCTAAGGCAGTGATTTAAAGAAGGCCACCCGGCCAGTCCACAAGGAACTTGTATTTGAGCCCATCATCTCTGAGGTCTAAACTAGATGCTTTCATCCATTAATTTCATTCTAATGACTTTCAGATTGTTGATTTTCAGGGAGAAGTGCTGAGAATAAAGGGGCAGCTCTTTTTTCTAGTTTTGCAGGGGGCACAGTCCAACAAACAATATCAGTGAGCCTTTTTATATAATTAAGTGAGCTTTAGACAGTTTAAGATTTATCTCGAGCATGGTTTTGCATTTTCTTCTTCATATTTTTTTCCTCAGCCTTATTTTGCAGATTTGATTCTGACACCACTAAAACTCTTCTTTATAAATTGTGTGTGTGTGCATGTGTGTATTCCTTCTGATGCAAAAGGCAAATACAATGAAGAATATTATTTGAAGGCAGCTCTGTGAGACACCCTTACTATTTTCTTGCATTGACCTAAACTGGAAGGACATGGGTGAAGTAACATTTTCTGGCTGACACAGGATTTTGGAAATTTTGTGGTATTGCTAAACAAACCCAGCTACTTGTAGTACATAAACATCAACCAAAAACCAAGCCATCCCCAAACAAACTCACTTTGAGTGATGTGGTAATATGCCTGATAAGTTAGAATCCTGAGTCATGAGATTTTAAAAACGAAATACCCATTCTGATCTCCTTTAACAAAGCTGCCTGGAAAATGAAGAATCTATTTTCTTTTTTAAAAGTAATCACCTAATTATTTATGTTCAGACATGGGAAAATAGACTGTAAATCACATGTTCCACCCTCATTCCAAGACCATCTATAAATCCACATCTAACTTCTTATTTGCCCTGAGACTGACCTTGAGCAATAGATCTTGATCAAGATCAAGTGAGGTACTAATGCCACTCTATAAAGCCCTTGTAAGACCACACCTAGAGTACTGCATCCAGTTTTGGTCACCACATTATAAAAAAGATGATGAGACTCTAGAAAAAGTACAGAGAAGAGCAACCAGGATGATTAGGGGACTGGAGACTAAAACATATGGAGAACAGTTACAGGAACTGGCATTGGCTAGTCTAGTGAAGAGAAGGACTAAGGGAGACAGTGGATGGATTGATAGCAGTCTTCCAATATTTGAGGGGCTGCCACAGGGAGAAAGGGGTCAAGCTATTTTCTAAAGCTCCTGTAGGCCAGACAAAAAATAATGGATGGAAGCTGAACAAGGAGAGATTGAACTGGAAATAAGGAGAAACTTTCTGACAGTGAGAACAATCCACCAATGGGACAGATTGCCCTTGGAAGCTGTGAGAGTGCCATCACTTGAGACCTTCAAGGAGAGATTGGACTGCCATTTGTCAGAAATGGTGTAGGGTCTCCTGCTTGGGTGGAGGGTTGGACTAGATGACCTATAAGGTCCCTTCCAACTCTGATTATCTGTTATCTGTTATCTTGAAGGACAGAAGATTCTTCTGGCTAGTCTGCAAAATATTCACTAACTAACTGTGTCATCATTTGAGATTCACAGAATATTTGAGTATGTTTCTGGAAACAGGGATGCTAACTTGAACAAGCTCTAGTGAAGTAGCTATTTGTACTCTTAACGGAAGGTTGTTATAGGAAATGGAGGGGAGCGGGGAGAGATAAAGGCCAGGTCTCAGGAAGCTTATGAAGTGAGTCAGTGCAACTGAAGCCACACTTCTAAAATTGTCACTCGTTGTTCCCTTTAAAGTAACTTGCTGACCTTAGGTAAGAAGATATATTCGAACTGAAAATGGAGGAATATAATGCTGTTCTTTAACTGACAGCAATATATATCTTGGGTAAGTGCTTTGAAACATGAGGCTGGCAAAAGTCAGGTAGCTGAAGAAATGGAGTAAGTAAACAGCTAAAGAATGGAGGTAGCAGAAAGCCCATAAATGGTGTCATAGATGTTCATAGAGAGAACGAGGGAAAAAAAGTGTCAAAGCATGCATTGGGATGTTGTGATGTAGACTCATCCTTTGTCTGGAAATTTTTTAAAAAAGGGCAGATGAAAAGATCTCATCAGCACTCTGGTCATCTCTGACTTCCAAAATCAACCAGACATGAGACAATCATGCCTGCAAGTTTTTTTGGGGGAAATGCCTTGGTGCTTCTGAAAAACTTCTGGCATCTGGACCAGATCAATTTTTATGGGTCCTTTGTTCTTGCAGAGGCTCACAACTATCAGGTCACAAGCTGACCTGATAGTTATGTCTTTACATTTCCAGACCTAGGCACCCACAAGCAGATATTTTGAGGCAGTGCTTCTGCACGCTGTGAAAATTTAACATATGATTACTACTACCCTTAATAACTACCCTGGGTATTACGACTGCTGGAGGATCTGAAACCTGGAAGGCAAGTTTACTGATTTCTCCCATTGTTGATCGTGTAGGTCTCAGTAATACCTGCCAAACCTGTATATTCCTCTGTTATCCTACTGTAGATGGACGTTGGGTTACTTTGCACAAAGCGGATACTTACTAGTAGCAGCCTGAGTATAAGGCATATATTAATTTGATCACTGATGTTTACAGAATGGGACTTTTCCTCTCCTACCCTTGGTCGTGCCTTCTTCTCTGTCAGTATTCCTCCTCAGGTGATTCTCCCCTGACTTTTCTCCTCGGCTGACATGCCCCTAGCCAATTGCCCTGGCATATTGGCAGCTAGCTGATTGGTTGGCGGATAATTGTCCGGGCAGCGAAAAGCCCAGGATGAACCATGCTTCAGTGAGTCGGGCAGCGCCGAAGTGTGTGGAATGGAGGGGCTGTCCATCCAGTCAGAAGAGAATCACCCGAGGAGGAACACTGGCAGAGAAGGAGGTGCAGCCAAGGGTAGGAGAGGAAAGGTCCTAGACTCGATGTTCAGGTCTGGAATAACAGGCTTAGAAAGAGGTGTATCAAATGCAAGTTCCCCTTTTCTTGTCTCCAAAATATCTATTTCTGCTTAAAGGATCCTCACATCACTGTAGATAACAGAAATAGTCCATTCCCAAACTTATGCATTATCCATCTCACCAACATCATCTCCCACCTCCAGGGAAATTCTTCAGGCTTGGGTTAGCATTACTTACCATAATAACATTACCCTCTTAACAATCACTTATGTGCTCTTTATCTCAACTCTGTTACCATCAAACTTAAAACTGTCCCCTGTTTCTCTTCCCTCAGTCACATATCATGTATATAAACTTACTCCTTACTCTCTAGGCCTACAATACACCCGAAGGAACAAGTTTCACATCCTCCATTCTCTCAATTCAGCATTCTCCAGATCACACCTGGAGAATGTACCCAAATCATTCAAAGTAGCTGAAGTTGGTTTCAGGCTCCAAACATTGCTGCTTATCACCACCATGTTCTTGCTGCTTTCCCTCTCTCATTGCTGGAGCGAGCTTAAAATCTTTATTGTTGTTTCTGTTAACGGCCTCGTAGAGCTTGCAGATTCAGGACTTGAAGCTAGTCTCCAGGCCTCTAACTTAGCCTGTCACAGTTAAATGGTAACCTCCATGTTTCTCCTGTGACTACTCAAATAGGGGATGCCAAACATACAGATTACACATTGCTGATGTCTCTGTCACTGCCTGACAGTGATTTCCTATGTGTAACTTTTCCTAAGACTAAGTTTGCTAACATTGGCTTGGGTTTTCCTTTCTTCCATCCAACCAACCTCTTGTTCCTTGGTTGTTTCCATTCCTTTCCAACTTGTCATGCCAGACTCAGACTCTGATGAGGAAACTGACAGCAAGCAGCCAGTCTCAGAATTATAGTCAGTGTGTGCTATCCTGGTCTCAGAAGATGAGGAATCTGAGCTCCCAGCCCCTCCTAGTGCAATGGTTCCCTATCTGGGGAGGAGAGCAAAGACCCTTCTTCTTGCAAGAAAGGAATTTCAATTCCCAAAGTAGCAATACCTGGGCTAACCTCTATTTAAGAAGAGCAATGAGCTACCATCATCACCCTGCAACAACCATTCATTAACCTAGACTTGTCTGCCATGCCTTTAGATCTGAACTCTTCTATGACATTTGGACCCTTGGTCTTTGCCAGAACCACTCCTGTACCTGCCGTTTTGAATTTGGACACTCTCTCAATGCAAGCTTGCTGGTTTTTATGGAGACTTGGTTTTCTTCTTCTGTGGGTGTCTCTGTATGTTTCCACTTTTCCTTTGCCGCCTATTCTTTGGAAGACTTCCCAATGAAGTTTGCAAAATTCTCCATGTGTTTGTGAGTGGTGGCTTGAGGCAGACACACCTCAGCGTGACCTTTCTTGAATCATTTTTCACATCTACCAAACTTCACACTCTCTCTAACACCACCCCTCCTGTCACCTACTACAACCAAGCCACTATTTCCAAAATAAAATTCTTCAACAGCATATCTTAAACTACCTACTCACGTATTACTACAAAACTACAGGCTGATTCGTGGGTTTGCAATGTAGAATTCTGAACGCAGACCTCCATATCACACCAAACTTAGAACATAGCTTTATGATATTCCTTGATGAGCTTGTGTAAAGTTTCATTTAGAGTTCGGTCTACAGCAGATACCCAGGACTCTCAGTTTTGACAGAAAGGCTCCTAATCTGTGGAGGAACCTGATGTCTTGAACTGGCAACTTACATTTTCTATGCTGTAGTCCAGCAGCTCCTTTAAATTGTTTTCCTTTCCCCCAATATTACTCTTTCTCTTTCCTGCTGTCTGAAGTAATATCCAATATACAAGTTACAAAAGTAATTGCCACTTCAGGTCAAATTGGCAATCCCTCTTGCACCAAAATAAAATAAAACACCAGTTGAGAAGGCTATGGACTTAATGCTGCAGTGGAAGACTAGAACCACCTCTGGTTATTTTAACGAGAAATAGCAAAGTTGGTTGATAATTATGTGGAGAAAGATGGCAAAAATTTAGTTGTTAGCGGGATCTATCTATTTTTGTTTTAAAAACTAGAACACTGATCCTAACAACCAATTCAGTTGTTCAGAATGATGTTAAGGATTAAGGCTGCCTCTGCACACATGCTTGGTTAAAGCACAATAAGTCATTCCTTGCTTTTCATGGGAAATAGAATGGGTTAATTTTTTAGCAGCATAATTAAATATTGGAGGCAAGGTTGCATATTTATAAATGCACAAGGGACACTATGTTCCATGCCTATGAAGCTTCAAATTGTCTACCGAGAAGTTTTAGATGCCTCCCACTCTATAATATAAAATCTGTGGTGCAAATTATATATTTTGCACAATACAAATATGTATAGCTCTAATCTGGGAGCCTGTGAGTACAGAAAATACACAGGGTCTACAAAGAACTTACTGCGCTACGAAAAAGAGATGTACCAGCTTAGTTGTTACTATTTTTAGATAGTTGGGAGTCAAAGTTTTACTTTTTTATTGCAGATATTCAGTTGCCTGTAATTTGTGCTATGCCTTTTACTTTTTCCCTGAGGTCATGAGGAACTAAATAATCTGATACAGAAACAAGCAAAATGGAATCTATATGGTGTATCTGGGAGGAGGTGCTATGGATACCCAGAACAGCTATCTTTAAATCAGACTAAATTGAACTGAGTTTTCTAAAACCAAAGCAGATCAAGCATTTTCTCTTAATAGTTGAAGTTGGGCACAAATAAACTTTTGAGATGAAGCAGAAGCAACTCTTGGGCCTGGTTACGTCTACAATACTGGGTAGCCATCTATGGTTTTACAGCCTAAAATGGTAGTTTTTCAAATTGCATCTTAAAGAAACTCCTTGTTTCCGGAGCTTCCAACATCTATGAAAGAAAAAACAGTTATGATTGACATGTGAACCCCACTGACATTGGCATCTTTTACAGAGACTTATTTTGTTCAGGAGTGTTGAGAGACATTTCCTCAAGCAGAGATGGTTCAAATGCTTGGAATAATATTAGCACTGGAGCAGAGGTGGTATTTAGCCAGTTCTGACAGGTTGCGGAGAACCGGTAGCAGAAATTTTGAGTAATTCGGAGAACTGGAAAATACCACCTCTGACTGGCACTGCCACCATCTATTCTCTGCCTCCCGAGTCCCAGCTGATCAGCTGGGTCTTTTTTTGTTGCCCTGAACAGGAGAATGGAGCTGGAAAGCAGGTTAGTGGGCTGGGGAGGCAATGGGATTTTGCACTAACCTTCCCCCAGGACTGAGGAGGGAATGGGATTTTGCAGTATCCTTCCCTTGCCACGCCCACCTAGCCACGCCCACAGAACTGTAGTAAAAAAAATTGAATGCCACCAATGCACTGGAATAAAATTGGAGGGATTTGTAATATAGGTAGTCCTTGACTTACAGCAGTTCATTTAGTGACTGTTCAAAATCACAATGGCACTGAACAAAAGTGACTTATGACCATTTTTCACACATGCGACCATTGAAGCATCCCCATGGTCCTGTGATCAAAATCCAACCACTTGGCAACTGACATGTACTGATGATGGTTGCAGAGTCCCAGCGTCATGTGACCACCTTTTGTGACCTTCTGACAAGCAAAATCAATGAGGAGGACAGATTCACTTAACAACCATGTTACTAATTTAACAACCGCAGTGATTCACTTAGCAACCCTGGCAAGAGGAAAAGAACTTAAAAGGGCAAAACCCACTTAACAAAACAAACAAAACTCACTTTATTCACATAAATTTTGGGCTCAACTATGGCTGTAAGGCAAGGACTACCTGTAGTTTGAAAGGGAATTCTCAAAATCCTCCCTCTCCCTCTTGCATGTTAATTTTTACGTGGAAGTGTTCATTTTTAAGCAAAATGGGGACATAGGACAGTGGTGGCTAACCTTTTTGGGCTCCTGTGCCAAAAATTGTGCTTGAGTGCACTTGCTCACATGCCAGAACCCAGAAGCCAATGCGCGCCCCCCCATGCCCCATGCACATGCACACACAATCCCCCATGCCCCCTTACCTGCACTGTGCCTCCCAGCTGATTTTTGGCCCGTTTGAGGCCTTTTTCCGCCTCCCAGAGGCTTGAGGACAGTTTCTGCAGCCTTTGCAGGCCGAAAAATGGTCCAGTTTCGTCACTTCAGGTATTTCTGGAAATACAGAAAGTGATGAAACGGGCCTATTTTTTGGCCTGCAAAGGCTTTTCTCAAACCTCTGGGAGGCTGAAAATCATCTGGGAGGCACACGCATGCGCAAGGAGGTAAGTTTGCCTGTGATTCACGCGCCAGCACAAATGACTCTGCGTGCCACCTGTGGCACGTGTGCCATAGGTTTGCCATCACAGACATAGGAGCTGAGAGAACTGCCAAATAAAAAACCCATTATCATTGAATTTTCTAGTCTGATAACACTGTTGATAGCTAAACAACCATACTGGACATACCAAAGATAGAAATAGGGACTTTTGTATGCAAAAGCATGGGTTTTTCTATTGTGACAAGTCTTTTGCAAAGGATTATGATTAAGCATATTCATTTGGTTCATTAGTTTGCAACCAAAATCATATTTAGATCTTGCCCAATATATTATATATATATTGCTACAAATTACTCTGTTTAGGTTCAGTAATTTGATTTAATTGGATGTTCTGTTACAGCATTTCAGTTGTGGACAAACAAAATAAATTCAGATATTACTCTAAACTGCTGTATGTACAGCCTAGTCTTCCTTGGAAACAGGTAGAGAGACAGGTATTTAGGAACATCATGAGTTAACATATAATATGTAAAATTACTATATTTTCTGCAATATGAAAAAATAAGCAGGCTGGCTACAGTTGTCATTGCTATCTGTAACTATAACAAAAAAGGAAACACTGTATTTATTACCGACAGAAAAGTCAAAGAGAGGGACACCTTTCATTTAAACATCTAAAGACCTTTAATCAGGTGGTAGTGAAAGTAGTAGGGTTTAATGCCTTTCATAACTTGGTCTGTTTCTTTCTCCTCATGAAAGCAGACCTGCTTTCCCCAGCCTGTATCATGAAAAGATGAAAGGTCATCACAAAAGCATCGTTTTTGGGAACATTTGGGACTCTCTTTTTAAGAAACTTAAAAGA
This sequence comes from Pseudonaja textilis, assembly GCF_900518735.1. The sequence continues at coordinate 3,040,550 of NW_020769368.1, read as the reverse complement.
TGCATTGTTGGTGAACACTGGATTAAGCTACTAGGATATTTAAGCAAGGCCGATTAGAAAGCCACAGACCACCTCCTGATATATAAAGAATAAATGTAAATTCTACACCAAAGTCATCAAGAAACTCCTTTGTTCAGAATAGAGTTCCAGTAACTATTGTGGTGGTCTTTGTTTATTTCCATGTTTTGTACAGGAGCTCAAGTCTGCATGCAGAAGGATCTCCCATTTATTCTCTTCTAAGCAACTCTATGAAGTAGGTTGGGTGTTTGGCCAACCAATTGGGTTAAGAGAAAGGATATTTGGCCCAAACACCAAACTCTTCAGTGAGCTTCTATGATTCAGAATGAAGTAGACCTTGCATTTCCCGACTTCTATTCCAATATTTTTATCAATATTTATATATTTCTATTTCAAAAATATCATAAGATTTTTTTTCAGCATATAATTACTGCAGCAAGATTATGGTATACACAGAGATAGATTTAATATTAGCTACTGTGGAGGCATGTTTGGTGAAGCTAACAGATTCTTCTACAATTCATTTCTTTGCTTACCAGAGAATATACTGTATATGGTTTACATTTATTGGGGACTGGAAATCTCTTACAGACTTTTTGAGTAAGGATCCCCAGCTTGTTCATGTTGGAGGCTCTGTGTAAAGTGGGGTTGAAATCATGATCTCACCGTTGCCTGGGGGTGCCTGTGGGGCAGTATTGGGATTCAAAAAATTTTACTACTAGTTTGGTGGGTGTGGCTTGGTGGGCATGGCAGGGGAAGGATACTGTAAAATCTCCAGTCAGAGGTAACTGGTATTTGCCGGTTCTCTGAGCTACTCAAAATTTCCGCTATTGGTTCTCCAGAACTGGTCAGAACCTGCTGAATAGCACCTCTGCTGTGGGGGCTCCTTTCAGGTTTCCCTCAGCTGGAGCAAATGATGGGAATTCACTCCACCACCCAGCAGCCTTCAAGTCTTGAATGCAGGCTTTCTAACCTCCAACCCAACATCCTAACTATGTGAGCCACCACATTCCTTTGAGTAAAGATGAAAAAAAATGAACATCTGATTTGCTTTTGATGAATTAAATAGATTATAGAAAGAAGAATAATGTGATGTAACTTTAGAGAGAGAGGTGGAAGTATATTTGCACTTATAAATGCCGTAAAGAATACCTGAAGCCGCTTTTTTATATTTTCTTTTTTAAAAAAAAAATCAACTTTTTTTCCTCTTCTTGCACTTTTTGCTTCATCTTTGATTTCTTTCTTTTTCTTTTCACTTCCTGACTTTCTATTAGTTTGTGTTAGCTTCTATTTTCTTTAATTAATAAAAAGTATACACAAGGGTGCATGATAGAAGTACAAGCATTCCAGGGGTGGGATTCAAAATTTTTAACAACCGGTTCTGTGGGCATGGCTTAGGTGGTAGGCGTGGCTTAGTTGGTCGTGTTATTGGCTGGGTGTGGCCAACTCAATATCACTCACATCGAGGCATGCATCTCCTCGCCTGGCCTCTCATGGCTGTGGGGATGCTGCAACAGTCGTAAGTGGGAAAAATGGTCATAAGTCACTTTTTTCAGTGCTATTGTAACTTTGAATGGTCACTCCAGACAAGCAAAGTACCAGCAAAGGAGGGGGGAAAAACTCCAGAGACGTTCCTGAGACTGGAAGTCTAGCCCTGCCAAGAATGTAATAAAGGTAAATGGAGAGGCAGTTTCTGTAAGCAACACCAGAATGTTTCCTTCCTGCCTTCCTTACAGGATTAGGCCAGTAATTTCTTCTAACAACCGGTTCTCCGAACTGCTTAGAATGTTAACAACTGGTTCTAGTGAATAGGTGCGAACTGGTAGAATCCCACCCCTGAAGCATTCTACAAATAGGTTATATTGTACAGGAAGTCTATATTAACACACATTTTCTGTATCATTGTAAGAACTGTATACTTGGAACAAAACTGACCTGTTTGGATCAATGAAAAAATATTTGCTTCTCACCCTCCCATGAATATTCCTCATTTTTCTATTCTTGTATTTAGTATAAAGTTATACAGCTTTCCACAATTTAGTGCTTTCTAGGTGGCTGGGTTCACAGTGTAGCATTGCTGACATGAAATTAGGAGAACTAAAGTCCAAGAGGCTAAGCATCATGTCGGGGAAGTCTGATAGATTTAGAGTTAAACTGTGTCTCTGACCTGTGAAATAGAACTAAACCACACCAGCAACTTTCTATGTTAAATGATTAGGTTTCTCTGCTGCCTCATTAAAAGTGTACGCTTGCCAAATATCCATTGATTCACTCTGTGAAGCAATACAATATTTCCTTAAATTTAGGAGTTTGGCTAACAAGCATCATTTAGGCAAGAAGGATGGCTTTGTATAGAACCAGACTTACTGCTCTGTATGTCTGAGGTTACATCAGATGTGTTGCCACAACACGCAGAAATCAAAATAGTGCTGGATAATTTAATTTGGCTTCTGTTGGATGTACCAGTTACCATTTTCAAGTGTTTTAAGATATCTGTGTCTTCCATAACAGAATAAACTGGAATCAGTAAGTGCCTCTACTGTGCCTCAGTTAGTGCTGAATAAGCTAACACGGATCCTGGTTTTAGACGAGTGTCTGAGGTATGTATCATAGTAAGTATATGACAAAATAGTTAATAACTGAGGGGAAAGGAAGTAAATGAAATATTAAAAGGAAACATACCTAGCAACACACTCATCTTGATATATGATTTTTTTCTGCCTTTTGAGGATATGATATTTTTGGCTTTTTTTTCTTTGCTAGTCTTTATTTAATATAGCCTCAGCAGTACCAGCTGATGTTGGCAAAACTCAGCTGCTATGTAGGGTTGGCTGTGATTAGTATTTGCCTGGGGACTTCCTGGAAGCTCCAGGCTGTTGGCGAGATTGGGTAGTTGAAAAAAAAAATTCCCAAAGAAGACCATGTCAAATCATATCTTTAATCTTGCCAAAAAAGCTGTGTAGTTTTAGCAACCAGGAAACAAGCTCAGCTTGATGGCCTCTGTACCTTATTTAATGTATAACTAGGTCATGTTTGAAGGCACAAAGCCCTCTCAAGGCATCTCACAAAATCAAGCCATACAACTAGGAAAACAAGAATTAAGCCAGGAATATAATAAAATGAACCTCCTTATCCCTGAATATTAAAAAAAAAAAACCAGTAGCACTAAGAAATGTTTGGCTGTACAGACTAGCGAAGCTGTCCCTGCGCCAGCTCTTCAATGGGCAGTTCTATATTTTGAGCAGCCACATGATAGACTCATTCAAAAAGGTGCTGCATTCTTTGTGACTGCAGTTACCTCCAGGGGTGGGATTCAGTTTTTTAAACAACTGGTTCTGTGGGCGTGGCTTCGTTGGTGGGTGTAGCTTGGTGGTCATGTGACTGGTTGGGCAGGGCCAACTTGACATCACTCATGTCAAGGGGTGCTTCTCCTCGCCTGGCCTCTCATGACAGTGGGGATGCTACAACAGTCATAAGTGTGAAAAATGGTCATAAATCACTTTTTTCAGTGCCATTGTAACTTTGAATGGTCACTAAATGAGCTGTTGTAAGTCAAGGATTACCTGTACAAAAATACAAAAAGCTTCTTTGCTTGTAAAAAGCTACCCTAAATACCAATCATTAGATTAAAAATACCTGCAAGCCAGAGTTACAAATCAGGCAGGGTGCAGAGCACCTTGAGGAATGAAAATAGTAAAAATGCAGTAATCACTATCAAGCAGCCATCTCTTGCTCATACAGTGAAACTCTTCAGCAGACAGGTCGTTTCAGCTCTCCAGAAAAAGCACACCCAGGAAAAGTAATCCTTAGATCCATTTGCATAAAGATACCAGCTGGTCTCACTCACCTCACAAGATATCCTAAGGAAATCATCCAGATTTAAGGAAAGGTCACATGCCCCCCCAGAAAGGCAGTCAGAAAAAATCAGTGCCAAGCTTGCATCCTGCCTCTTGGAAGTATACTCCAAAAGGACAGTGCCAGATTGTTGCAGGAAATTACGAAATTTCCTGCAAGGAAATTTTTTTATTTTGGAATAAAAAAAATAAGTTGGTTTTATTTGCACAAACAGGTTCAGAGTATTTTAGGGAGAGTCACTTCTGAACAAACTTCTTATAGAACAGCACATGCCTATATACTTCTTCAGAAGGGGCAAAACACAGAAATATAACTTGTCAGTCATTCATTGGTTACTTGAAACACAGCTTTCCCTCTCCCCTGTTGCTAGGCTAGGATGGCTGGATGTCACAAACCCATCTTGCTAAACTCCCTAGCTTGTGGTTTTGTTACAAGCGAGACTAGGTTTCTTGGCAAATGTGACCGACAGATGATCCTTGTTGTCTGGCTTTTCACACTTCCTTGTTCTTTCTCTTGCTAATACCACATATTTCACTATCTATAAAACTTGTATCATTATTTCTCTAAAATTAATATATTTTTATGTCCTGCCTTAAGATAGTACTAAAGCAGTGAAGGAAGTCCCCCTCCCCAGATAGAAAAAGAAATTATGAGGCAGGAAAAAATTCAAACACAATACAAATAATTAAATCACAACAGTAGCTGTTGCTTGTTGAAGCTGAATAGGGAAAATTATCCCATCAATAAACACAGGATTAAACATCACCAAGCACAGAATCAACCTTCACCAAAACCCATTTTTAGACCAAAACTCAGAAAGGGTATGTAAACTCACGTTTGAATGTCAATCCTTCTAGCTAGCCAAGAAGCCTTGCTGAATGTCACTCATCTTGGTTCCCTGTCATTAAAAGCTTTGCTTCATTATTCGATTATTTCTTCAAAGTGCTGATTGTCCAGGGAAGTATTTCCTTCCAACAGCAGTGTAAAAATCTTAAAACAACCCTTCCCCTTTAAGAAAGTCAAGCCTCAAAAGCTCCAGAGACAGGAAGTCTAGGCATACTGCCAAGAATGTAATAAGGGTGGAAAAAAAACAAAAGGAGATTGCTTCTAACTATGGTTCTCTGAACTGCTTAGAAAGTTAACAAGGGGTTCTATAGAACTGGACAGAACTGGTAGAATCCCACACCTGGTTACTTCCCTTTTAAAGAATTACCTGCTTTATCTCTGACAGCTAGCAAAACATTCAATTCTCTTTGGTTTAATACTGACTAATAGAATGGGTAAAAGGCCTTTCTTGTGATGCCCTTCTTTTACTTCAGGATGGCATAAAATTTTACCCCCATGGCAACAACTTTGGGTTGAACTAAGAGAGGGTAACTGCTCCAAAGTTATCCAGTGAATTCCATGAGGGAATTGGGGGCCTGAACCAGAGACTCCCCATTCCCAGTCTAACACTTGATTGCTTCACTGTTTCCAAGAAACAAGGAAGACAGACTTTCCAGCAAAGTCCAAGCAAACAGAGCTAGTATCAGATCAAAGTACACAATGTTTCTCCACATATTGGTCACTCTAATAACAGGAAATATATTCTATGGTATTCTGAAACAGCAGAAACAATAAACCACCAGCAATGAAATTTACCTGTGAAAATTCACATTACATTTTCACACTGAAACTATGCTTTTGAAATTTGGTGTGATGAAATGATTCCACAGCATGTTGTGGGAATCGTGTAGATATGTATTTTGATTTCAGCAAAGTACTAACAAAATACATTATTACAACTGATTAACAAACTAGTTAAGGGTGACTGGATAGCATGAAAATTGAATGGATATCTAACTGGCTAGGAAATTGGAGTCAAATAATGTTTTAAAGAAAGAATGGTTCCTTCCCTTGGAGAGAAGTGGTTCAAAGTTGACTTTTGTGTCTCTAGTCATCTATATTTTTGTTAATGACTTGGATGAACAGATGGAGAGAATGTTAATCAGATTTGCAGATGTCCCAAAATTACTTATACTCCAAAGATAGAAAGAAAATTTAAGACAATCTTGGTAGTTTAGGAGAGTAATCTGAATATAACAATTAAATTTAAGAGACAAATTCAAGATTTTTCACTGAGAAAGCAAGCCTCAGAGATACAAGAAATATGGCTAGACAATGATACCTGTGAGAAAGATCTTGCAAACGTGGATTGCAAACTGAGTGTCAGCTGGTAGTTTGATGTGTCTACAAAACAGCCAATGATATTTTATATACACGAGCGGAAAATTATAATTGCCAACTCAGTGGAAGTAATTGTTCCCTTTTTTTTCTTGGCTTTGATCAGATTTCACCATCAGCATTGCACATAGGAGTCTGAATGCTGCACTTTAAGAAAGAACCAGAGAAATGTGTTCAGAAAACTGCAGGAAGGATAATCAAGGAACTAGAAATTAAGTGCCATGAAAAAAAAAATGGAAGGAGGTGGCTATGTGTTACCTTGAGAAAAAAACAACAATGGAGGAGAGTTATAATAATTTGGAAAGGATGCCTTATAGATTAGAAGACTATTCCCTCTTGTTCCAGAGTGTAAACGTAGAATAGATTTAAGATACAGGAAGACAGATTCTTACTGAACATTACAAAAACAAACAAATAAAAAACTCTGCAATAGAGTAACTTGAGAACAGAACCAGTTCCTCTGATAAAGTGGTCTCTCCTTCACTGGGCATGTTCAAGTGAAAGCTCGACAGCCATCTGTCTAGATACTTAAATTTGAACTTCTTCCTTGAATAATGACGATCTTCATGGCCCAACTGGCCTCTTCCAACTCCGCAATTCTGTTATTCCTTGACGTCTTCCAAATAAGAGGGAAATTAAGCTTCTTTACCAACACAGTTGGTCTGTACATTTTCCCTTGCTTAATTCTGTTATCTTAGCAGCCAAACACAGCTTTGTGAGAAGGCCCTGAAGGAACGATAATCCTATAAGCCTGTGGTAGCAACACACTGTTTTCCATATCAGAGCCCTGGCATCCTATTCCTGGCACAGCACCACTCCTACCACCATCCCCAGAAGAATACAGTATCTCTGCATAAACTTCAGAACCAACATTCGGTTGCAGAGGAGGTAGCCATAATAAATGTGGAAGACTTTGAGGAACAAATACGTAAAACAGCAAAGCATGTGCACTTGGGATTCTCTTCTTTAGAAAACAATCCTCAGACACCAGCCAGATATGTATCTGAATGATGCAGGATCCTACTTCATTTTTGCCTTGGAGAAGTTAAACTTTCATCAGAGACATCAAGACTAATCTGGGTAGATTGCATCATTCATAAGGAAGGAAGGAAAGAAAGGGCAGGAAGGAAGGAAGGAAAGAAAGGGCAGGAAGGAAGGAAGGAAAGAAAGAAATCTTAAATAAAATAATGTTTATTTTTTAACTGGGAAACTGCCTGTGGGTTTCCAAAACTTTTTTAAAAAAAAATTCCCAAACTTATTCTTACAGATTGCAAAGAAAGGGCAGGAAAGAAAGAAAGAAAGAAAGAAAGAAAGAAAGAAAGAAAGAAAGAAAGAAAGAAAGAAAGAAAGAAAGAAAGAAAGAAAGAAAGAAAGAAAGAAAGAAAGAA
>NW_020769368.1:3017913-3033056 GCF_900518735.1 Pseudonaja textilis | reverse complement strand
GAAAGAAAGAAAGAAAGAAAGAAAGAAAGAAAGAAAGAAAGAAAGAATATTTGAACATATTGAGTGTGCTATAAACTGTAGGAGACAGAATCTCTCCTCTGTCTCTACCTCTCTCTCTCACACACACACACAGAGTCACACAATCAGTAATCACCCCCATGAAATACTTTTAAAAAAAAGTCCCACTCAACTGCATAATGTTATTACATCATTATCACACATACACCCCACTAACAGCCTCTACAAGAGCAGCGTGGCTCTCCGACTTCAACAGAATTCCCACCTCTGTTTGAAAGAATGCAATGGAGATGGTGAATCAGAATTGCAGACAGGAAGCTAAAGGAATTTAATTCCACATATATATCAGCTAGAACCATGTCTCTGAAGTTGCTCTTTCTCTCAAGCAATACTACAGATAGCCCTATGAAACTTAGCAATACCCTTACAGAATAATAGAGCTAGAAGGGACTTTGGACCCCCCCCCCCGCTTAAGCAGGAGTCCCTATACCATTTCAGATAATTGGCTGCCAATCTCTTCTTAAAAGTTTCCAGTGATGAAGTACCCACAACCTCTGAAGGCCAGCCATTCCACTGGTTACTTTTCCTCACTGTTAGCAAGTTTCTCCTTAGTTCTAGGCGGCTTTGCTCCTTGATTGGTTTCTATCCATTGCTTCTTGTCTTGCCTTCAGGTGCTTTGGAAAATAGGTTGACCCTCTCTTCTTTGAGGCAGCCTCTCAAATATTAGAACATTCAAGGCTCCCCTAATCCTTCTTTTCATTAGACTAGCCATACTTAATTCCCCCAACCGGTCTTCATATGTTTTAGTCTCCAGGCCCTTTAATAATCTTAGTTGCTCTTCTCTGCACTCTTTCCAAAGTCTCAACATCTTTTTTATAATGTTGTGACCAAAATTGGATGCAATATTCCTGATGAGATATTACTAAGGTTTTATAAAGAGGTACTAATGTTTCATCTTGACTCTATCCCTCTGCTTATGCAACCAAGGATTGCATTAGGGGTTTTTTTGGCTTCTGCCACATGCTGCTGGCTCATATTTCAGTTATTGTCCACTAGGTAAGATCCCTCTCACAGTTACTGCTTTTGAGCCAGATTTCATCTAATTTGTACTTGTACATTCGATTCTTCCTGCCTAAGAACCTTATTTTTCTCTACAATCAATTTCATTTTGTTGGATAGAGCCCATTTCATTTTGTTGGATAGAGCCCAGTGTTCAAGTTTGTCAAGATCCATTTGGAGCCTGAGCTTATCATCTGTGGTGTTGGCAACTCCTGCCAGCTTATTGTCATCTGCAGATTTGATGGGTTCCCTTTCTATTTCCTTATTTCTAAGCATGCATAAAATCTTGTTGTATGTTTTGTAGGATGTTGCCTTTTAAACTATGGATTAACTTCTCTTAGGCCATATGAGCTTCACAAACGAAGTTGCCTTGTCAGCAGGCTCTTCATTCATCTAATCCAGTATTATCAATATAGCCTGGCAGTGGCTCTCAGAATTTCTGGCAGGAATTTCCTAGCTGTATCCAGAGTTAGGCATGCAAAACACACATATTTACTTTGTGCAACCTTTATGCTTTAATCATGGGATTACATCCTCTTCTGTAAAGACCTTTTCTACCTGCCCACTTTATGCTAGAGGCACTCGCAATAATAATGTAGGAGATTTGGATTCAGCAGAAAGCCTTGTAGAAAACTCTGAATATAAGCAGAATTTGGAAAGAAGGCAGAGTAATTAAATTGCAGACTAAAACAACCCTAATGCAGTTGTTTTGCAGAGTTCTGTATATGCAGATTATAAGCAGCTATCAATGAATACCAACAGACATTCGTTCTATTTGAAGGAAAAAGATTGATAAACAACACAAAAAGAGAAAAAAATCCTATTTCTGTACATCTTGGGGAGAGAAAAGCATAAAAGGAGGGAGAAGCAGAAAATTCCTTTTTGTCTCTTAACACAAGAGTTTTATTTTATGAACAACAAGGCAGGCAAGAAGCAGATGCAGGAACAGTGGGTCGAGATCATTCCTCTCATCTATCCCCATTTGCTCATAGGTGGAAATAGATGATGCAATCTCCAAAACACAATTTTCTCCTAGTAGAGTAACTTTGCTTTGTTTGAATTCCTGGCTTGGATAGTTCCTTCATAAATTAAGTCACCACATTGGATTATATCAGAGATTTCAAACGCGCCACGGCCTGAATTCTTCCGGGTAGCCTACAAGGCTCAATAATTTAAGTTGCTGCTGCAGCCCATCTTGCCTGGCTGATTTGCCTCGTGCACAGGCACTGTGCCAGTGTTGGTCATGCAGGCATTCAGAGGGAACATTGCCAGTGACACCACTATTTGTTTGTACTAGTTGCTGCCAGAACAAATCAGAGGTGAGGATAGCAGACAGGTAGACTCTGCAGAGGTGGTGTTACAGTATTTTCTCATTTTACTCTCAGCATCATATTTCTGTTTCTATTAACCACCGGTGGTGTAATTTAATGCTTGATTGTTACTAATTATAAATAGTAATTTTTTTTATCTAATTCTTTTATTAAGTGTATTAACTGACAATTAATAAAATATCCCATATTGGCAATGTCTGCCCAATTAAATGGCTAAACCAAGTAAAATCTGGTTTAGTTTTTGAATGTGGACCTTTAGAAAGCCCAAAGTTACATATTACTGTAGAAAAAGGCAATGGCAGACTGTTTTTTGTCTTATGCAAAATATACCTCTGTAAATCAGCATGAGTATCTTGGCTCAAAGACAACTTAATTTCTTTTTTCTTTTCAATAACCATGTATAGCCAGACAGAAGGCTAGAATCCTATTTCCTTTTAGAGTAAGTACATTTTCCACATGAAACCCAGATGCATGGATACTAAAATGATGCTAAGAAACATCAAGTTATCAAGAGAAAATATATATGCTGACTTAAAAACTCAAAGTGGGTCACTTTAAACTTTTAGCTACTGAATGCAACATCTACTGTGGAATGTAGACAGTGAATAGAACTTCTGCTTTTAGCTAACAGCAGAACAGCCTCAACAACAGCTGCATAGGAGCTGCTTATGGGTATTCCTATTAGAACTGAATGCACTAAATAAGTATTGAGGCCTTGGGAAATGGGAGACACAACCCCATACTTCATTTTAAACTAAAAGTTTGGAGTGGTTTTCTGTTCAATTCTGAAAGCAATACTTTATGCTTTGGGGTAGGGTAACCTTGATTGATTGCTCTTAATATTTCACAATTGACAAAGGCCACAGTTGAAGGGATAAGTGACACAAAGTTACTATGTTATGAGAAGATTTTCCACAAATTTCCCCCTTCCCCCCCCAATAATAATCTGTTCAGCAGGAATTATAAGGGGTTCTTGGGCCCCAATAAGAGTTTCAGAAGAGTTCCATCCATATATTATGTGAGTTAGACATGACGACACATTTAGGAGAATCAGATAATCCACAGTTCAAATGATTGATATACATACATAAGTAACATGCACCCAATATGTTATGTGAATCAGTTTTTATGTGTTACAGAGATAAAGTAATCCTCCTTCCTATTTCTCAGCAGGCCTGAAACTGCAACCCTTCTATATTTCCTGATGCCCTATAATTATCATACCAGATAAAGCTAAAATATCTAAAGAGTTGCAATCAACTTTTGAAAAGAGATGATTAAAATGACAGCGGAAGCTAAATACTTGTGAGATCAGGAGTCTTCAGAAAGCCCAACAATAAAATAAAATTTCTTTAAACATAAGTGACATAATTAGTCAGCAATCACCATGTTTATTTCACATTCTCTGGATAACCTTCTCTGAGTAAATCCATTCCAGCTTAAATATTTTAGAGACTTAGATACTTGTTTTCTGAGGTACTTTTTAATCACATTGTTTGGAAGGTTTTCGCCTCTTTCACTTGATATTTGCATAGTTGTACAAACAAAAGTTGCCACTATAACTTAATTGTATTTTTCAGCATATTCCTTTGTGCTTTGTTTACAGAAAAGGAAGGCTCTTATTTCTTCAAGAGAATTTAAGACATTGGGAAGTAGAGTATGCAGAATTAACAATATGTAGAAGGGAAGTCTAGGTGGCAAAGAACTTAAGTTCCTTATATTTTCTAAAAGAGATTAAGCAACTGATTTTAGAATATTTAGAATATTACTATATTTATAACTGGGGGAGATTCAAAGTGATGATTCTTATGGTTTTTACTTTATTATATGAATGATTTTTCTAAATTGGCATATTTCTAGGCAAAGATTTTTTTTCAGACATGAGACTATAATAACAAAGACCTTTCCATTTTTATACTTGTTCATATATTGTTTGTATATTTCTGTTAATAAACATTCAAAAGTGATGTTGTTCACCCTGTATAGCCTTACCAAGGGAGGGAACAAGCTACCTTATGCCAGTTGGAAGATTTCCAGATGGTAAAATAGACTAAAATCTTTCTGAACACCTGTTACTTGATATCCTTTTAGATGAACATGGAATTGAATATGGGATTTCTACATTAAAAATGTATCTTCTCTTACAATGGAACATAATCTCACTTCTACAAATCATTCTCTGACTTGCTCAGCTGAAGAAAGCCAGTACTTATATAGTGAATGCACCAGCCTTCAAGAATCCGTCTTCTCCTTGTCTTTCCGGCTACCATAGAAAGTTGGGGGGAGATTAATTGGGCTTTGTGGGGAGGGAAGAGTGCTGGAGGCTTGAGATGGTGAATTGTAAAACTTGGGAAAACTTTCTTGACTATGCTTACTTACTTACTGCGCAACTGTAGCTTCTTATCTAACCAGGCCAAGGTCAACCATCCTGGTGAGCCAGATGTCTGAAACACCACCTGAAGATACCTCAACACGACATTTGCACCAAGACAAATTCCTTGTGTGTTCAATCATACTTGGTCAATAAAGAATTCTATTCTATTCTATTCTATTCTATTCTATTCTATTCTATTCTATTCTATTCTATTCTATTCTATTCTATTCTATTCAACTCAGATTGGATGGCCAGTTTGAACTATTGTGGCCGGGAACATTACAATAACTTTGCATATGTGATTTTTGCACCTAATGCCTCAGATCTTGAATTCTTTTGATGCTACCACTTTGATTTCCAGTAAAAGTCCTTTTCTTTATAACAATGGAGTCTATGGTTTTCTTTCTTGGATTTTGAATGGAGCCTCACTTGTCAGAATGCTTAAATCCTCAGTTCTATTTAATTCTTTATAGAAATAAAGGAAAATTTCTAACATGTATTCAAAGTTTTGCAGACTTTGGGGAGTGTGTGGGGGGGGGGGGGGGGGAGAGGCAAACAGAGAACAATAGATGCAGTAGACTCCATTCCTCACTATAATCTGTGACACAGTAGAGTCTTCTTTGGAAGATTACTACTCTACACTTTGAGATAATAGAATTCTTCTGATAGAATCCTTTCTAGAACTTGGTAGACTATGCAGCCCCAGCATATAATGTGCTAAACAGATTTGCTCTAGCACTGCCAGATCTTCTGATTATAGCATCACAAATTGCATGTCATTGTACAATATGCATTTTGAGGCTACAATTAATGTAAGGCAACGGCAGTTTGCAAAATTCGAGAATAAGGTGATTAAAACGCATTTTCCCCTTGTCCCAACATTCAATTTAATTTTATTCAAAGATATAAAAGCTAGTTAGCTATTTTCCTCCCCCTTGTCCCATAATATTAATGTTTAATGAGAGAGGGCGGGGAGGGAAGAGAGCGAGTCAGTCAGTCAGTCAATGGTAGCATGTCTTTGGTGAAGGCAATTTAAAACCTCTTCAGTGACCTGATCACATTAAATAAAGCTTATGTGTTCTCAAGGTTCAGATCTGCTGATGTGCTAACATTTCTTCCCCAGTTCTGTATTTACTTTAAGTCTGGGAAATCCAGTTTGGTCTCATTGATCCAGTATCTATCTGTGAAGAAGACAAACCGGCTTTTCTTAAAGAAAGTGAAATAAAGAAAAGGATGCTTCGATTCCATCCTCCCCAACCATCTGTTCAAAACAGCTGGTATAGCATGAATCCAGCAGATGGCATTCTTTCTCTAGTAAAAACCAAAAGCAAACATTTTCCCCCTTCATTCTTTAGTCACTTTAGGGGTCTGGCTTTAGGTTAGTTTTTCTGCTATTAAAAAAAAAATGGCTGAGCTCCAGGCTACAGCAAGCCTGCCTATGTCTTATTTGGCAGATAAAGCTGAGGTAAAATAAATATATAAACTGAGCTGCTCCTGTCAAGCATCTTGATAGGTGTCACATTATAAACTCAGAAAGCTCATATGAAAAAAATCCCCCAGAAAGCCTGGCTTCCTGCAGCCAGATGGAGATTGAAATCTGTATCTGCATCCAGATATCTATTTGATAAGGAAAAAGCTTACAGAAACCATTCCCCCTGTTTTTCTGACTCAACTGGCCCACTTAAACTTTACAGCGAAGGGTCGAATGCTTCTTTAGAATTACAGTGTGAATGAATTGTTTACAAGAATTTTGCTAATGCCTCTGTTGCAGGATAAGAAACATGGAAACCACGTTTACGAGGAAAAAAATCACAAAGTTGTTTCTTGGGTAGAGCCCCAGCTGGGTGAGACCATGTGCAAACAAATGTGTGTGGTAGGGAAGTCATTCTCCTTGCCTGGCATTGAGATCTTTCTTTCTGCGCACCAGTCTCTCTTGACATGAGGACAACAAGAGAAAATTACCCTTGAAAATAAAAAAGAAATACAAGCAAAGATAAAAGGGCCAACCTCTCTTCCCCCATCACCAAAACACCACACCCAAAAATAATAGCCATACTTCTTTTAAAGAGGACTGTGGCCCCTTTTCTGGGATTGAAAATAGGACACAAATAATGACTGATAATTACAGAAAGTTTGAAGAGTCAAAATGCCTCAGAGAAAAGTGAACTCTGCATTCAGCGAGAGTCATCTTTGTAAGCACGTTGTCTATGGGCTAGAAAAGTCAATCAGAGAAAGAATTCCACCTGGTCCTGTGGTAGATAAAGGGGATATTTATTTCTGAGTAGCTTGCTGGCTGACTCGGGAACCTTGATGGGTTGTCAGATCATAGCTGCTGTCTTACTCAATGAGAAGAAAGTAAGTGAAATTCAGAGGCAAAGAAATTGGAAATTATTGTTCTTCTCAGTGCATTTTGGCAGGATCTCATGTGGGAATCAGAGACTAGAAGAAAAGAATTTTATTATGACTGAACCTGAAGTTTCAGGCCTAAATCCTAGAAAATACAGGTAGTCCTCCACTTACGACTACAATTGAGCCCAAAATTTCTGTTGTTAAGTGAGACATTTGTTAAGTGAGTTTTGCCCCATTTTACAACCTTTCTTGCTTCAGTTGTTAAGTGAATCACTGCAGTTGATAAGTTAGTAACCTGGTTGTCATGTAACCCCGGGACACTGCAAATGTCAGAAATATGAGTCAGTTGCCAGCATCTGAATTTTGATCCCATGACGGTGGGGATGCTGCAAAGGTCATAACTATGAAAAAGGGTTATAAGTCACCTTTTTCAATGCTGTTGTAACTTAGAACGATCACCAAATGAACCATTTTAAGTCGAGGGCTACCTGTACTGGGAAAATGGGAAATACTAAGTTGTTGATTGGTTTAACAATTCCATTCATTGCTGAACATTATATTGCATTTGCTGGCTCTCTGCTTTCTCAAGCTGTTTACAGATTACTGAAGGTGGGTTTGATAATGTAGTTCTTTGGCTTCATGGAATGTGGCACTTTTATTAAAATAAAATTCCTTCATTTCTTCAAATTCCAGTGTTGGATTCATAATCTGTCCCCAGACATTGCAGAACCACTTGAATCAGTCATCTTGGTGAAAAGGGGAAAATGGAGCCAATTTATTTGAAAACTTTTCTTCTGGGGAACGGAGAATTCTATTCTGGGGGTGGCAACATAGCTACCAGCTTCTGCCTGGGGAAATAGCCACCCCAAAAGTCCAGATAGAGAGGACACGAGTGTGGAAATCTCTGGGAAATCTCTGACAGGCTCGTGTGGATGCTGATGATAAAAATTGAATTGCTGTATAAATTTACTGAATAAATGAATAAACACTTCCATCCCTTTGTTATCTAAGGAACTGCATAGCAAACAAGCAGTTTAGACATGTGGCTTTTAAAGGTACTGGGAAAAGAAGTTGTCAGTGCTCATTGATCTGAAGAAATTTGTAGATCCATTTACTTCCTGTCACTACCTCAGGCATATACAGCTTTATTAATAAAGCAGATGAACTAAAATATTAATATTCTCTTGACTCTATAATTTTTAATGCATCACAGCCCTTCCCTCTCCTAAGATCTTTGATTCCGAATCTGAAGTACAATATCTCACTAATGTTTCACTCCTCCCTGGCAATAAAAATCATTCTGCAGCTTTTCCATGACACTCAAATTAATCTGTCTTTTTTCTACTTATGATAGCCTCCTGATCTCTTAATTTTATGTAGAAGTGTATAATAGATCTAAGAACGAAGAATCAAAGCAAACCCTTTGAGAAGGGACTTGAAGACTGCCTAGCAGAGTATTATTTATACAATAATTGGGGGAAAAAAGTCAAGAATTGGTTGCATGTTATGCAGGGGTGGGATTCAAACTTTTTAACAACTGGTTCTGTGGGCGTGGGCTAATTTGTGGGTGTGGCTTGGTGGTCATGTGACTGGATGGGTGTAGCTTGCCAATTGGCATGGCTTGGTAGTCACGTGTCTGGCTGGGCATGGCTTGTATGTAAATATTGTAAACATTTATGTAAAATATTGATATTTTTTTTTTTTATTAAAAAAGCAACTTTTACCCCAAATCAGGCAAAGCAGGCAGGCAGATTGAGTTGCTCACAGAATCACAGGTTCACTCAGAGATCTATCTTTCTGCAATCTGCTACCTGAGTCTGCATGAAAAATAGAAGCTTCAGTCCTAAGGAAGGTTCAGCTCTGCTTTTAGATTAGCTAGAAAGCAAGAAATCCAGCAATTTTCTGCTCTCTAGCTAATCTAAATCTCCTGGTACAGCTGATAGTCAGAACCGCTGATGGTGTGGGGAAAAAAAAAGGAAAAATAGCAACTTACCAAAAATTAGGCTAAGGCACAATGCAGGTAAGTTGGATGGCATGCATGCCAGGTAAGGAGTGAGTGGGCGGGGTGGGGCAGGGCCAGCCAATGGCGCGATTTGCTGGTTCTCCGAACTGTGCAGAATTGTAACAACCGGTTGCATAGAACCGGTCCAATCAGGTAGAATCCCACCCCTGATGTTATGGACATAATGAAACGAGCATTTGATTCCCCAGGCCTGATTGATTCCTTGTACTTTGAAGTAATCTATGTACTGTATTTTCATATTGGTCTCCTCTTTTCCTTCTACCATTTCTTCCATATACTGTAAGGCTAAATCTCTTGCATCTGGGTAGTTTTAAAGCTATGTGAAGAAATAAACCTATCAGTCATAGGTAGCATAGAAAATAGTGAGGGAAGGTGGATGGGAATTGTAGTTCACCAACATCTATTGAGTTCCTCCTTTATCTAAATGGTACAACATGATTGAAGGTTATTAAGAATGACATAAGGTAAATTGTTTCTCCAGTTCTGTTGTTCTCCATTTCTGTCTCACTCCCCAGGCATCTAATGAAGTTTTAAAAGTGTTGGCCATACTCCTTCAGTGGCATATTCTGCTATAAAAGCTATAAATATCCTTGTGTCCATCTTTGCAAAAGTGCAATCTGCATCTCTGTCCCTCCCACAAGAGTGCCAATCTAGGAACCATTTTTGGAATTCTAGTTTCTGCAAGAAGTCAAAACAACTATTTTTATTTCATTATTTACATGACTCTATAAACAAAGGGAAAAAAGAAATCTTGATGAGTGCAAAAGATTCTGTGATATAAGATGATAGCTCAGCTAACAAGAAAGTGACCCTGAAAAGTTTCACTGGATGAGGGAATTGCTAATTGAATGGTTTGGTGAGAGTCAAGGAGTGAAGAGCGAAGAAGAGGGGAAGTGAAGCAAGAGCTGTTGAAGAAAGATTTTGGTTGGTTTAGGTCAGGGGTGTCAAACTCACGTTGTCCCAGTGGCATCACATGAAGTTTTCCCCTTTGTTAAATTGGGTGTTGGCATAAGCAGCACATGACACATCTGGCCCGTGGGCTGGGAATTTGACATCCCTGGTTTAGGTTGTAAGAGATTCGGGAAGAGATATCAAGCAGACAGGAAAAGACTGCATGTACTGCTATAGGAGACTTCTGTGCAGACAGCTGCCATTGATGGCTTTTTAAAAAGAGCTCGGAGGGAGAGCTGTCCTATTTAACTATATACTGTGCTTTTGAAATGTATTGCACCTTTAAGGAGATTGCTCAGTCTGAGGGGGAAGGCTCTGAGCAAGATACCCTAAAGGCCCAAGGAAATTCAACTCAATGAGTTCAGTATCTTGGTGGACACTCTGATAGAAGACTGTCTTTACATCTGTATGGTTGTTTCCCTGCTTCAAGTAGCTAGGTTTTTCTTCTTTGTTCCAAAGTAGAACAAACTAGAGCATATTTTTTCTTACTTCATTCACAAGGAAGAAAATGTAGGAAATCACTTTTTTAGAATCCCATTCTGGGTTGAAGATTTAACTACAGGTTTCTGTGCTAAGACAGAAGCCACATGTATTTTACTTCCATCATATACTGCTCTTCTTCTTTGCCCAGCCTTCATTTCCATATTTGTGTAAAAGATGCAAGCCTGTCATTTGCTTTTTGAAAACCAAAACACTTCCACACATTTAAAGATTTACTGCAGAACAAAAATCTTATCTGTATAATTCATGCTCAGATTGCACTTCCCAGATTTCTGTCATCCCTATTAGTATACTGTCAATCATCGAACCAGGCACACTGTACAAGCTAAAGCCCTTGTAGTCTCTGGATTCAATCTTGTCATCCTTTGGTATTAGGCACCAACAAAGCCTTCACACACACATTAAACCAGTCTCATAGCCACTCCATAAGCACACTAGATCCATATTTTAATATCTTTCATATTACACCATCTACAACTTCAGCTTTAAAATTCTTCAATGTTTCAGGGGCATTTATGACATCCATTTCATTTTTCTTCCTGGGGCAGGAATATTTATAGCATTTGCTTTAAATATTCGACAGACCAGATGATGATTTCCACCTTTTTCAGTCAGGTGCTCAAGGTGGCATCATTCCCACACAAAAACCTACCACACAGAACTCTAAAATGCTTTTCCAGCATTCCCATCCTTCTGTTTTATCTCAAATCATTTGACCGCATTTAATTTTAATTCTGTTCATTCTGCTGGCTCCTGGTAGTTGTCTTCAGACACTTTTGAATTCATGTTTTATTTTCATCAAAGTCATTCTGCATTTTCTCTGCCTATTTAAATTTTAATTATTCCTTGCTCTCTTTGACTACATTATAGTTATACTACTGGTAACCAGGGGTGACATGACCACAGTGTCCCAATATCTGAGGTGCTGCCACAAGAAAGAGGGGCTCAATCTATTCTCGAGAGCACCTGAAGGCAGGACAAGAAGCAATGGATGGAAACTAATCAAGGAGAGAAGCAATCTAGAACTAAGGTGGAATTTCCTGGCAGTGAAGTCATTCCAATTAATCAGTGGAATGACTTACCTCCAGAAGTCGTGGTGCTCCATTACTGGAGGTTTTCAAGAAGAAATTGGACAACCATTTGTCTAAAATTTTATAGGGTTTCCTGCTTGAGCAGGGAGTTGGACTAGAAGTGCGGCTTTGCTCCGCATTAGGAGGGCTTCTCATTGAGTCCAATGCATCAAGAAAGAGACCAAGCCGGTTCAGTCTTGGATGAGCAGCCCCGAACACGCGCTCGGGGAAGCTCTTTTATTGAACACACATAGTTAAACGTCACAAAAGAGAAAGTCCAGTCTACTTTACATGTTAAAAGAGTGGGGGGTCTCAGTGGATACATTGTAGCGCCCAATCACAGTGCTTAAGGGATACAAAGTAACCAATCCGCGCCTGCAGTCCAGCCAGTAGCCCAAGGTGGGCAGCATCCTTTTGTTCCTGATACCTGCTTTCAGCCTACGTGAGGTCTTGCAGGTATCGAAACTCCTTTGCCTACGTGAGGCTTTGGCATATGCCCAGGCTGTTAGATGTGGATTCGCTGCTGCATAGAAGACCTCCGTTGTCCCTTACATTTCTGTTATTCTATTATGTAACTATAATTTTATCTACCAGTGCCTTATACAATACTATTATCTCCTCCTTTCTTATTGCTAGCATTTTCTGAGATGTGCTTTTCCACAGATGTGCAATATCATTACAAGGAAGAGATAACTGTCATCTAATTGGATAAGTCTTAGAATGTGAAGTTGTTGTGTCACATCCTGAACTCGTATTCCTCACACACATGAGGTAAATGGGATTGGTTAGCATCCATTTCTTTATCCAGTCTTTTTTTTTACTTCATCTACCAAGCATCCTTTTTGTACTTCCCATTAGTCAAATTCTTCATTTACATCAAGACTCAAATTTACAGGCCAAGGGCAAATACACGTGGCTTTCAAGTAATTTCCTGTGAATCTCAAGACCCAACAATATTTAGAGGAATCTAATGGGACATGCAACTCTCAACTAATAACATCCAGCCCATAAAAGGGCAATAATGAATCCTCCCAGGGAGTGTAACTGTGCACTAGGTTACTGTAAATGTACAAGGCTATCATAAGAACTGCATTGTTACACAATCACACAATTATTTTCTTCAGTGTTTTGGCTACTTCCATTTCCTGGAGGAAGTCTTCCTGCTTGTTTATATCAAGGCAAGATAGCTGAGTATTTTGTGCTGACTTCTGAAGAATAAATTTATTGGCAAGAAAAAAATAAAGAAATTTCCTGGAAGGACCATACTTAGCAGAGTTTGCTATCCCGCAGGTCCCTATCACTTGGCAGTTTCTGCAATATGATTTTGGAAAACACATCTATATCTTCTCCTTAGTTGGATGAATGACAATAGTTCGCTTTTACTCATGTTTCCACTTATTTTAACCCAAGGGTTCCCTAGAGTAACACCAAATTCATTCACTTGGATTCCTTAGCAGAAGTTGATAGTTTTAACATACAGTGTAATTTTCCTTCCTTTCTGTTGTCTGGGTTTCTGTTAAACTATTTGTATCCTTCAGTTTATATTCCAGTCATGGGAATCTTTTCACCAGTTCTCCATTGTATAATTACTTCCTTGTATGAAGAGTTCATTCTCATCTTGTTATTTCATATATTCTAAGAATTAATAAATAGACAAAAACCTGAACTTAGAACCTATATTATTTTTTTAATAAAATGGTTTAATAGGCTCATTAAATCATCACTCCTACTTTTCCCCATACAAATATGTTTTTATCTGAGGTCTTCAGAGTTTTCATCTGCCAGAGCAGTTTAAACCAAATATTTTTCAAATCAATCCTTATGAGATGCACTTATGTTGTGCCAGAACTCAAATCATTGACCAAAATCAGACCATGGCCTCAGAAATTAATCATTTCTTATTTAATAGTACCAGTAATTGCATAGTCAATATTCTTTTTTCCCTTTTTCTTAGGCAGGAAGGAACTAATACCAGAGGCCCCAACTTCTTGAGGTTCTATCCTATATCTTCAAATCAACAATATTGTAGTTGTAGCTGTCCCTTACTCTTGTATTGTTACAAGAGATAATTGTCATCTAGCTGGGTAAGACTTAAAACGTGGAGTTGTGTCACATTCTGGAGCCATATTCCTAGCACACATGAGCTAAATGGGGACTGATTGGCATCCATTTATTTATCTCCTGCACAGCAGTGTATAATCACCATGACTTTTCTTTTTGTCTTCTTGATGATTGCTGCTAAAGCCCCCTTCTCTTAAATCATCCACCATCTTATATCCTGATGTGACTTTCCCCTCAGAAGAGTCAGAGCCTGTTTCCTTTATGAAAGGCTCAAATATTTTTTTTTATGAGTTCCATTATTGAGAAATAGTTTATATGGGTATATTTGTTTGCTTCTTTGACTTTTTCTTCTTCTCCTCTATAGTTGCACTTGCTGAAAATGTATGTCAGGTTGCTTTTGGAAAGGAATCCAAACTTTCCATGAGTGTTGCAGATCACCGTTGCTCAATTGTATTTGTCCCATAGAAAATCTTGATCCAAAGATGGAAAATGGCTTCCCATTTTGACCTTGTTCTCAAAATGTAATAGATCAAACTGTAGTCATTTGCTGTCAATTTGAGCAACAGAGGCTTCAAAGTCAGCTAATCCCAGGGAAGTTAATTCTCTCCAAATCTCAATTTGTCTGGATTCCAATTTGAGCAATCACTTCTTCTCCAATTGACCACCATATATTATTTTAAACTCAGATTTCAGAACCCAAGGACAAAATGTCACATTATAACTCAATTAAACTACTGTAGTCACTGCTGACTTGACACATGGGGAGTATATCCAAATATAACCTATGATTTTTTTTATTTTACAAGGAATATGGAATAAAGGGAGTTGCCTTGAGTTACATTAACTCAATGCCTATTTCACACTCCACCTGCTTTCAGTCTGCATTTATTTATTGTCCAATGTACTCTTTCCTTGTAATCGTGTAAATTTTCCTACCAACATAGAGTTTAGAGCTGCTGCCATCTCTATTGTCATTTATGACAGTATAGCAGCTCTCTTGTCTTCATTATTTAGTTCTCCTCCTGTAAAGTGTAAGTATTTTTGAATCTCAGTGACTTTTGATTTCTTTCAGGAAAATTGCTGTCCGAACTGGAAATCTCATTATGCACAGCATGGCTCACTGCTGAATAGCCATACAAAGCATTGCTTTTGGCAGTCAACTAAAATGATGCGAAATTGCAGAGAAAGTTATAAGTCAGGTATTTTAAAGATACCAAAACCAAGAATAATAATTGCCAAGGTATATTAAATGCCTCAGTAAACAAAAATGTTTGTGTTTGATGTTGTCTTAAAGTCAATAATAATTAATAACAACAGCTATAGAATTGTCGGCTGTGATTTCAAACTGTTGTCTATATAATAATAATAATAATAATAATAATAATAATAATAATAATAATAATAAT
>NW_020769368.1:3005534-3017903 GCF_900518735.1 Pseudonaja textilis | reverse complement strand
ATAATAATAATAATAATAATAATAATAATAATAATAATAATAATAATGTATTATACTTATATGCGGCTGCCCAACTCTTAACAAGAATTAAAGGTAATCCTCAGGTTATGTCCAATCATTCAGTACTTGTTCAAAATTACGATGGCACTGAACAAATGGAACTTCCAATGGATCCTCACAGTTCCAGCCATTACAGCGAACTATGGTCACATGACTGCAATTTCTTACATTCCCTTATGAGAGTCAATGAGTAAGCTGGCAAGAAGCCAGAAGTGGTCATTATGAAAGGTCCTCACTTAACAACCCATGTGGTCTTTATTTAACAACAACATTTGGGACTGCTTGAATTGCTATCACTAAATGATATGGCATCATGCTTTAGGATTGCATCAGTGGTGGGATTCAACAATTTTTTGTTTCTGTGTGCATGGCTTGGGGAAGGATACTGCAAAATCCCATTCCCTCCCCACCCCATTAACTTGCTTTCCAGCTCTGTTCTCCTGTGCAAGGCAACAAAAAAAGACCCAGCCGATCAGCTGGGACTCGGGAGGGAGAGAATAGATGGGGGCGGGGCCAGTCAGAGGTGGTATTTGCTGGTTCTCCGAACTACTCAAAATGTCCGCTACCGGTTCTCCAGAACTGGTCAGAACCTGCTGAATACCACCTCTGGACTGCATGGTTTAATAATAGAAATTCTGATTCCAAGTGCTGCAATAACCCAAGGACTTATGAATTGCCTAATTTTAGCAGGCAGCAGAATGTAGACACTCTCTCACAATGTCTCTAATCTATGTCAGTAATGTTTCCCAAAGAATTAAAATGTATAATACTGTAATTATTTTTTTCATGATTTCCTCTTTTTGTTCGCTTTTCTAGGGTACACGGAGTGAAACATAAAGATGAGCAAAAGAGATGGGGATATTTTCTTTAGAAATTTGCAGTAGGGAGGGAAAGTAGTTCTTGCTTTATTAAATGTCCAAATTGGTTAAGACAGCCTTTCACATTAAAAATGCTTCATGCAGCTCCTTAACAGTGAAGAATTCTGCTTTTTGTACTTCAAATCAGCAATTCTTTCTGAAATTGCCTGGTGATCAAACAATGTGGCACAGTTATAGGATCATTCTAGAAAGTTCTGCAAAGAAAAAAAAAGTTCTATAAGAAGCAGCAGCATTTTTAATGTAAAAGGAGGGGGAGATTATATAGTTAGTATGATTATAATTTCTCCTGCACCTGCAGAAGAATTTTAAAGAAGTTCTTCCATTCTTGCTGAAAGACATAATAGAAGAACACCTTTTTTATGTTAAAAGCAAAGAAGAGAGCAGGATTCAGCATAGCACAAAGGCTATGATTGTAGTTTCTAGCTTAGTGTGGAAATAATAACACAAGGAGCCCAAATCTTTAATCTGTAATGAAAGTATTAGCTGACTCTAGGACAAACAAATAAAAACAAAAAAAGTATTCCTTAGTTATACTATTTCATATTTTCTCACCAACAGTATATGAAATCATTAACTAAAGCCCCAGTCAGACACTATTTCACGGAAGTACGTCCATGCAATGTGATGGCATTTACTTCTGAATAACCATTCATACAATTTTGCTGTACTTGAGGGAATATCCTGGAGGATTATTTAAATTATACTTTGCCTTCAGACAGATAACATCTGTGTTAGGAAAGACTCACAGCTGGTAGTGACAGCATTTAAACACACACACACACACACACACACACACACACACACACACACGCAAATGGACACACATGTGCACACATGCAAACAAACACAAAGAGGTTTCTTTTTAGTTGTCAGTTCCTGGCAAATATCTTCAAAAGGATGTTTTGTCTTTGTACTGCCATTTTATTTTCTACTAGCTCGATACCCATGCTTCACTACAAAACTATGTGGTTGGGGGAGGAAAATACGGGGGAGAAATTCTGCCTCTGCCTACCAGCATCCATCAGTATTCCTCTGGCTAGCGTCCTGTCAGTGTGTGGGAGAGTTGAGGGGTATGTGGAAACTGAAACAGTATTTGCTGTGTGAGCAAGAAGGAGACAGCAAGAAGCCTGGGCATGGCTGAGCTCAACTGTTCCGTACTAAAGCTGCTTGGTGCTGTTTAACTAAATCTGAAACTGAAACTCCTCTCCTCTGTCATATTTTGCATTTGGAAGAGATTTCTTTTCAGGTGGGGAGGGGGAGTAGAACTCCTTAACATCAGAGCGTGTTAGTAATAATATATGAAATACTAATGCTCTGATAGTCATTTCGAAAAATCCTTTCTTAGTCAGCATCTAGAAGCCAAGAGGAATATATGTGCCAAATTTCAAGTTTGTAGGTTTTACAGTTCTGGAGATTTTGTGATGATGTGTGAGTGGTATTTCACACACACACACACACACACACACACACACAAAACATCCCCCCCACAGACATTTTTAGAAGAAGAAATATATATATTTTAAGAAGAAGAAAAAATGAAGAAAAAATTGTTGAGAGACAAAGGTAAAATATTAGTAAGCGAAGACTGATATTTTACTTAAGGTTATCTAAACTGTATAGCAGTGCTTAGGATATCACTCATGAAAAATTAGCCCTAAAAACAAAACACATTATTTTTAACAATAAAAGTTATTTAATTGTGTTTCTGAATTTTTGTGCTTAATGCTAAAGTTCTTTCTCCTTTTTTTGTGTGTGTATGTAACCTTTAAATAATATTATACCTCTTCCTCCACAAAAAAGCAGAAAGAAGAAAAACTACTGAAAAAAATATAGATAACTATTTAGTTTTTAACTTGCTTTTATTGTACTCTGACTGGTACAATATTGTAATATTTATAAACATTTAAAATGATCATATATTTCTTATTTCAGTTGGTTGATTCTTTTTTCCTCTTTTAAAACCATACTCTAAAATGCTTAAATTTGCTTTATTGTATGTTATAATTGGAAACCATTCTTGGTTAAATTTGGTGAAATTTCTGTTATGAATATATACTATTAATTTTTGTATTCCCCAAATATAAGTTCCCTGACTGGTATTGTCAGTATATATCTCTTCTTCAATAAGTTACCCTTTGTGATTATGATCTTATATGTGGTTTATATTTTAGGAAATTGTGATTTTTTAAAAATATAAAAATATCTATCTATTTTAGGAAATTTTGATATTTTTGTTAATACGTTTTGAAAAGCTGGCTTGTGAGTGGGAGGGATTTCCTACGTAATTATATATTTGTGTTTGTTTTTGTGACTCCTCCTTTTCCAACCACTACACATGCAACACAATCCTATATTGCAAAGGCAACATACCTCTTGTAAGCTATGTTTATTTTAGATTTTATTTTTATTGAAATTAAATATCCCCATAGTTGGCAGATAGTGTGGATGGTCCAGAGTGGGATTGCAGGATAGGTAACTGGTGGCTTTGTCATTTCACTCCCACTATGATCTCATTTTAGATCCTCTCTCAAGCTGCAATTTAACAAGGGAAGCATGCAAGACTAATAATATCATTAATATTCCATCTATTTTGGCAATTAAGAACTCA
The DNA here is from genome assembly GCF_900518735.1 of Pseudonaja textilis. Next base: position 3,014,357 of record NW_020769368.1, on the reverse strand, counting down.
ATCCTAAATAGAACTTAATGGGAGCCATTCCGTTTCAGCCAATCAGCATATTATGGAAAAATGCAAGGTTCATTTTTTAACAACTGGTATACATTTTGCAAAGACTGAATTTTATAGGGTGATTATTAAGAATTTTCAGATAAAGCAGCATGTTCCTAATTAGAATGAATTTGCTTAAAATATTTATTCAAATATGAATTCTAAAAAAAAAAGAAATTCCTAAAAAATAAAATGCATGCATGAATGAAAAAGCAACTGCACAGAAGAGAAAGATATATTAAAGTTTCCTATAATTGGTGAATGTTATACAACAAAGTACTGTATACTTTTCTGTTTCTTCTTAATTTATATCTATTGAGGCTTTATGCTTCAGCGAAACTCAGATTTAAGTAAGGGACATCCTAGTAATGTTGCACAGCTGGACAACACATTTATGTAAACACAAATGTAATAGGCCTTTTGAACATGAGCCAACATATCTTGGGTATGATATGGTGTATTGCATGTAACATGTAACAATATGTTGGCTTGCAAGGCAATCTATAGATTAGACATCTTAGCTTGCATAGAAAAATAGGGGCATGTTTGAAGTAAAATCGTGCTTATTCTTGTGGCAAACTCAAAATATGTTCCAAACTTACTGGCACTATTGTTATTGTTAACAGTGAAAGCTGCATATGGCATGGGTACAAAAATGGCCTTTAAGCTAGTTAACCCCTCTATGTAATTTACAACCATTATATGAAAACTTTAATTGACTAAGTCATTTTGGAGGCAAATGCTATTATCTGTGAACCCATCTGGTGTTGATCATAGGATTTAGAAGATTGTGACTTGCAATGTAAAAGAAGTAAATTATGAATTAGCAAATTAAATGGAAGAAAGACAACCACTAGCAACAGAAATAAGACTTAAGACTTATATACTGCTTCACAGTGCTTCACAGCCCTAAGTGGTTTTACAGAGTCAGCATATTGCCTGTGATGACCCTTAGTCTCTCAAAATAACCCAAAACCCAAAACATGCATTAAAGTCCGGTAAGGCCTTCAACTTAACTTCACCGTTTTATTAGGCACAGTTTAAAGTCACAAAAGTAAATAATAAGGCAAAAGGAAACCAAAACAAACCGCATTGACGAGAGTTCCAAAGCAAGCCAAGATAATTAATCATACATTCCAGGAAGATAACCCAGGAGAGTCCATGGGAAGAACGCCAACAAAGATAAACCTCTTTCAAAGGAAACACTAAACTTTGACTCCAGCAATTCTGACTACGCAGTTACAAACTTACATACATAGCTCCCACCTGCAAGCCACTTGGAGGATCATGGTAATCTCTTCCTGAGTAGACCTTGCTTTTCCCTGAGCCTCTCCTCCCTGCGTGACCTCGAATGGATAGGGGATGGGCCTGGATCCTCTTCTGATTGCCCAGCTGGCCTCTGCTCTTCCCCAGCCTCCTCCATCATCTCTGGAGCCACACTCCCACTCCCTGTTGGCTGTTCTTCCTCTTCCTCAGAGTCAGTCTCCACCAGGGGCATGACACTGCCCCCAAACAATCTGGCTCCTCATTTTACCAATCTCAGAAGGATGGAAGATTGAGTTGGTGAGAATCGAACTGATGAACTGCTGGCAGCCGGCAGTCAGCAGAAGTAGCCTGCAGTACTGCATTCTAACCATTGCACCACCAGGCTCTTAGTTATATACCTTTATATATCTTTATCTCTAAGTTATATATCTGTGGTAGAATGTATAGAAGTGGATTGATCTTGTGGGATATAATTAATGAATTATGAATATGCAGTGAACTGAAATTGTAGGTTTAATTATCAATGAAAGAGATAAAATAGAACTCACAGTCTATGAAATGGTGTGACCTCCACTGAAATCCATAGATGTGATACTTGCATGTTATGCTCCATGGTAATGAAGAACCAGGCATGAATTTATTTATTTATTTTATTTATTTTATTTTATTTGGTTTGTCAATTGCTTACAAGATAATAGGTGTAAGTAAAAACATAGTTATGAATACATGGATACATATCAGAAAAATAAAAGAAACAATAGGACAAGGACGGTAGGCACATTGGTGCGCTTATGCACGCCCTGGGAAATTCTGGGAAAAATTGTGCAACATTCTGAATAAGATCTAGAAGCAGAACAAATATTCTGTTAGATGACATGAGTGAATAGATAAGAGAATACAGAAGAAGCAGTTGGACTACTTCCTTAATGAATAAAAAAGTGGACAGGTCCAATGTTCTCTTTTGGATTATGGTGGTAGGGCTGCAGCTCAAGAGATCTGATGACTTCTTTCAGAATCAGAATAGATTGATCATTTGATGTAACTTTTTTGGTCCCGCTTGATCTCTTGACAACTTTTAATATTATCAATCAGGGCAATTTCTGAAAGAGTTAAAAATAAAGGGCGTGTTGCCAGTATCCTCAGTATGGGTTGATACTGGCAAAAATACTAATAGATCAAATTATATAAAGTAGCTACTGTAGAGAACCACAGAGATGTTTTTGGAGGGAGGGAAAGAAAAACACGATTGTTTTCCAGGATCCTGCAACTTTGGCCTAACTCAATAAAGTAGACTTCAGGGTTACTTGTGGACTCTGTTTCTTATCTGGTCTAGTTCAAAAGGATAACAGCAGAAAGAATGCAATCAAAGACAACAAGGAACACTTAAAGTGAAAAGAGAGAAAACTCAGAGTGATTGTTGTTGAATTAAAGAGTTGTTTTGGAAATAGCTGAAGAGAGCAAAACAAGCAGTTTCCAGCAGAGCAAAAAGAATTAAGAATCAATATGATGAAATGATTGGGATGAAACTGAAATGAGAAAACGCTGGAATGTTTTTGAGGTTTGAATAATAGTAAATGGTTGAACTGAAATACACATGATGCATATTGCTATCGGAAAAAAATGGTGAAAAAGAAGTTGTAACACATGCTGTGAAAATGTGTTGAGAAGTGGTAAAAATGTGCACGCATAAATATGTAACTAGAAAAATGTTAAAATACAGATATAGTTGCTTAGGCAGGGCTGGGCCTTTTAATCTATGCAAAGGCTTCACCTAGGCCTGATAATTGGAAAAATGCTGTTATTATTCCCCCTCTACAAAGGGAAAGGTAGAAAGAGTGGATGGAAAAACTACAACAGGAATTAGATTGCCCAGTTTGCCTGTTTTGGCATAATGGAAGCATGAGAAGAGAAAGTGAACAAAATTTGAACACTGCAGTGCAGTTTAATGCTTATAGGTTTATACTTAGTCATTCAGGGGATTAATAATGACTGTTTAATGTATTTATGCTAAAATGTATATTGAATATTTGTGAAAATATGAAGCTATGTTTACTCTTGTATGCAGTTATTGTTGTTGCCTGAATATCCAAAGGATTTGTAGTAAATGTTAAATAGATTGTATATGATGCCACAAGGAATATGTATCTGAAACCTCATGTATAAAAATAAAAGTAGTTCTAGTTTACAGGAGAAAGCAGAATGAATGGTTGCAATTATAATTATGAAAAAAAAGTAATTAGACGATTCTATATATCTTGATGTAGAGGCATAAGCATGATACCTTCTTGATGAAGGAATACAAGAGCAGATGAGACAAGGTAAACAACAATTCAGGAAAGAAGAAGACATGAGAAAGAAACTCAAAACAACCCCATCTTAGATTTGTATGCTATAGGATAAGTCAAAGGAATACTTTCATAGGCTTTCACAATACAATTGTAAAGTAGCATTCCTGAAATCCTTGTTTTGTTTCCTGATCTGGCCTATTTTGAAGAGATGACACATTTACTAAAGATGGGGAAATCCATGGAGAAATTTTAAGATGTCTAATGTTGATAAAAAAGCTATCATGGTTAGATGGAATTGATTAAATCCTCAAAAAAAGAGAGGCGATAAATTTAAAGAATAAAGGAAGCAGTGGAAACAGAGATTATTTGCAAGGGCAGAAAAATCTGGAGAGGTAAAATATATGATATAAATAAGATTTAACTTTTTGTGTTTTGTTTTCTTATGCATTTCTTTGGATTAACCTTTTTCTTTTTACTATGCGTGTTTTGCTGGGTATGTTAATATGCATATATGTAATTGGAAGAGAAATATTCTTAATTACAATACTGATGAAGTATTGCCATATTGTTGTATGTACAGTGTGTGTGTGTGTGTATGTTTATTCTAATGAGATTCCCCAGAATAGAAAAACCGCAGGGTTTCTCTCCAGGTAGTTTTCACTAAATTTGAGTGAAGAACCACAATAACTTCCCAAGAGTTATGTTAGTTCTCCTGGGAAGGGGAGTTCATTGTTAGATTTCCCCTCCTCTTTTTTCCAAGCAATGTTCTCCTGGGAACATCTATGTTTATCTTCTTTGCTAAGGTTCTCTTCTAATTCTCTATTTTCAGGTTTAAACTGAAACTGCAGCTGAGGAATATGTTCCTGCACTTGGAGATGCCAAAGAGGAAAAATAAGTATAAGTTAGATTAGGCAGCTGGGTAATCTTACTCCTAAAACAGTATTTAATCTCTAAAATAAATATTGCATTCTGAATTTGTTCCTGATCTGGAAATCCTATTCTTAATTCCAAATTCAGATGAGTTTGAGTTAGTATGAATAATGCACTATCAAATCAAAGATCCATTCAGTTTAGCCTTCCCCAGTTTGGTTTTTGTTTAGATGAGTTGGACTATCCCCAGCAACAGTGTCTAGTGGCTGATCTTTGTGAGTTTGCTTGTTAAATAGCATAGGACCTGGTTATTATTTAAATTGGCCTTCACTAGAAAATCCAGAGTCTGTAGGCTATATTAAAAATATATTTTTTTAGAAGACAACAATGGCAAACAACTTTTACTTTACTAGGAGATTGGAAAAAACAAAAACCAAATGTCTCAATGACTGAATTCTACAGTCTGTAGAAGCTGAGCTTTAATCTGAGGGAATGTTTAATTGTGAGTTCATAGAACAACACTCTTTCAGCCAGGAAAGGTCTCAATTTCTGGCACTTATGCTATAGAACAGGACTGTCAAACTCCTGGCCCGCAGGCTGGATACATCACGCACTGGCCACATCCATGCCTGGATTAGAGAAGGGGAAAAAAGTTCCAATACAACACATAATGCCACTGTGACAGTGTGAGTTTGACACCCCTGCTGTAGAAGGCTGTTTCCTTTGATTCCATCATCTTTGAAGCTTCATCACAGTTGTAAAACATTGTTCAAGTCTGAGGGAACTGCACACTACTGTAGAATATCACAAAGCCAATTTAGCAAATAAAACAGGTTTGCTCTTTGAGGCAAAGTAAAACTATGTCAGCTTGGTCATATTAATTATGTATCGTTTGGTTCACCTTTACAACTGGTTCAGTCCCTTATAGATAATTCACAAACTCACGAGAGAAGCACTAAGAGGAGAAAGGCTTTCTACACCTTATTCTTCTCAAGTAGGAACCACTTGATGCTGAAGCAAAGTTGTTGGATGTTCTTCTCAATTCTGTCAGGAGCCTGGGCCACAGTAGTACATTTAGAGTGTTTCAGCTCTTAGCAGCTTACTTTTATATTTCTCTCTCACACACATAACATTTTTTTCTGATTTGTTTGCCATTTTCAATTATTTATCTCCTCAACACCCAAAGAGGCTCTGCTTATTCTTGCACTCTTTCTGTGCCAGCCTCAGAGAAGAACAAAAAAGGAACAAAAACCCACTTTGAATCTAGCTAAACATATTTCTGTCCATCTTCCTATTTCATTTGTTCACTTATTTATTTTAATTAAAGTAAATCAGTTAGATTGCCTTTCATCCCCACATACTTGAGATGTTAATTAGTCTTGAAAAATTCTTTGCATACATGTGCAATTGAAGGGTGGGGAGTGAGAATGTGAATGTAATTATGCTTTTGAAGAAATATAATGATTAATTATCTAAAGTGCATCATTTGAGAACTTAGTAAAAGCAAAACACAACTGCTAATGTGCTGATTAGTCAGTACTAATAAGAAGAAAAAGACAATCTTCTTTCATGAACTAAATCTTTTGAGTTCTGCTGCTGCACATTGTCTGTAAGAATGAGGGAATTTCATGACCAAAAAAAAAAAAAAAAAGCTTCATGACTGGTTATGGATCAGAGACAATCCACGGTTGACTTTATAAAATTTCAGAACATTTTACATACTTTCTATTTATCAAACTGCAACATAAATACTTTTATTATTTACATGGAAATGCTGAAAAAAGTTACCTGTTGGTTCAGGATGAGGTATCTTTAGTATGCAAATGATATTTAATAATATACTTAATAACATTCAACTATCTGGACTAAACCAGGAATGCTATCCAAGCATTGACTTATTGTCTGGATGCTGGTAGGGTCTGTATGTATTAGCTATAAGAGTGGGTCGAGATAAGAAAAACAACCAGGAGTACTGGCATTATCTTTATTGTGAGGTTACGTTAAGCTACATCAGCTACTGAATCTTACAAATCTCATGTCCAGTTGTCCAGTCCCTTACTTTTACTCTCTCTAAACTAGAAAGGGTCTCTTATAAGACAATTTTATCATCTCTTCTTCTTTGGACTCAAATTTTATTAGACCATTCTCTAAGCCTCATCACTTCCTCCTTCATCAGATATGTGATTCCTACATACCTCAGCTACTGATTAGCTGAGAATAGCCACATAGTAGTCTAAGATGAAATTGAATGACTTGCCTTCAGAAGTTGTTGGTGCTCTAATGCTGGAGATTTTAAAGAAGCGATTGGACAACTATCTGTCTGAAATGGTATAGGGTTTCCTGCCTGATCAGGAGGTTGGACTAGAAGATCTCCAAGATCCCTTCCAACTCTGTTATTCTGTTATTCGATTATTCTGAAATAATCATAAAGAACAATAACCCATTAGTGGAGAGGAGAAGTGTGCCACATGTTGAAGCCATCAGAACTGGGATTGTTACTAGTTCGGTATAAAATAATTAGCAGGAATTGGATTGGAACTGGGTGGAGGACAATATCATGTGTGTATCATGTATGTTAAGAAATAGTGCTTCTTTCTATCAGGAATGGGACAAGCAAAAAGTACGCACCTGGCTTAAGATTCATGACAGATTCAGAGAAAGTGAGGTAAAAATATACAGAAATACTGTGACACGGAATTTGGAGCAAATTTCATACCCACAGATGGTTTCATTTTCATTCTAGGCATTGAGTACTAAATTGTATTTTTTTTCTACAAACATGGAAATCAAGTAGAGTCATAGTTGCACATAGAATGCATTTTCTATAAACTGAAGGAGGTTAAAGGACTAATTTAAGCAAATGAAAATTATTATTTTCAAGGAAAGCTTAAATTACAGAATAACTGAAAGCCAGAAAGTAATACAGGGTTTTTTTGTAACATAAAAATATTATTATTTTAAAAAATTCATAAAAGACTGGTGTCAATAGATCCAGAAACTAAGGTTATGCTACATGTAAGCCTGTGATTGTTTTCATGGTATATAATCCATAGTCATATTATGGAAGCTGATCTTATTAAAAACAAGCATGGCCATAGAATCCAGCTGTTGATGCTGGTAAGATATTGTAAAATTAAAATATATCTTTTTTTTAAAAAAAAGTTTTTATTCATATATAACGTTCTGATAAAGTTTCACTATTGAATTGTAATTAGCCTACTGTGGTTAACTTGATTATAAAAGTTGAAACTTATAATTAGCAAGATAGAACTAGTTTCCATTGTAAAAACAAACAAACCCTGACTAGCTATGTAAATGAAGTATTAAAGTTGGTAATTATTTGTGCTATAATTTTCAGAGATCTCAAATTTGACAATAAATAATGCTGAGCCAAGGGCAGTAACTGTTTTTTTTTTTTGACAGCTTTTTTGGCAGTATCAAGAAGCACCACATTTTCAGCAGCATTTCAAGAAAGAGAAAATAAGTACAGTACTTGTTCCTTTTTAACTGTCTGCTGTCTCTTTTTAACTAGACATTTAACTTCAGGGATAACATAAATTGGCTATTTGGTACAGGAACAAAATCTGATTCATGATGAAATCTTTGTAAACTGGTTTTACCCATGCGACTAATCTTCATAAAGTTATTACCCAGTCAGATCTGTTCCTACATAAAATCAAAACAAATGAGGTAAGGAAGAATCATCCTTGGAAATCTTCCAGGAAAGAGAAGAAGGAGTAGACAAAACAGAACCAATCTGTTCTGCTTAAATTTTTTAAAGCAGACTTTGAAAGTAAAGAAATGGCCACAGGATATACTGAAAATGATGATTATTTACAGAATGAAAGTATTCTGCATAAGATAGCACCCACTCACCACTGAGCATGCATTAGGATAGCAAGAAAAAAAACAGAGAAATTCAAGGATAGAGAATAGTGAGGAAAAAAATATTGAACTAAGCTTTTTCTAAAACCCAAGATTTTTTTTTCTTAAAGTCACCGTACTATCATATGTAACAAAACATAACCACCTAAAATATAAAATTTCCATAAGTGCTGCTACCTTTTTTATGGGTCATGAAAATAATGGATGAAACTTCTGTATATAGCTCATTATTTCCATACCGATTTCCCACTGACTTGGGCAGATAAATGTATTCTATTGCATTCTTTCCAAGAAAGGTGGAAAGGCTAAACATTTAAGAAAAAAATGGTGTTGCTCTCTTTCTCTGAATATCCCATGATAGAATTTGATTTTTGGGTATCCCTGAGCTATTTTCACAATTGCAATTTGTCTATAGGGTATAGAGCGCTTTTATTTATTTATTTATTTATTTATTTATTTATTTATTTATTTATTT
>NW_020769368.1:2962222-3005524 GCF_900518735.1 Pseudonaja textilis | reverse complement strand
ATTTATTTATTTATTTATTTATTTATTTATTTATTTATTTATTTATTCTCCCTCCCCCACCTTGCTGTCCAAGATTTTGTTTTGCAAGACCAAAGGTCCCCTTTCACTCTTTTACACACTTGCTGAAGCACTGCCCTCTGTATAACAATGAAAAACCCAACTTAAAAGTGGTAAGTGAAGCTCTGAGGAAGACTTTGAATGATTACAGATGGGGATCAGTTAGAAACGATTTCTGATTGCCTTTCTCCACAAATGATTTGGAGATCACCTCAATTCACAGCACAACTCTGTTTCCTAAACAGATTAAAAACATTCTTTCAGTTATTTTGTAGGAAATGCAATTTTATTTGTAGTCTTGTAATAAGCCAGGATGCATAAGCCAGGATCCATTTTATGCATAAGGGACAGGAATTTAGCTGTGCCTTATGCATAAAATCTGGCGGGATGAATTTGAGCTAAGTCACTTTCTAGGCCCTAGGTGGAAAATGGCCCATAACTTTTAGGAAAGTAGCTTTAGCCTACATTGGGTTACAATAGTAACAATTAGTTAACTCATCCTATCCTAGTTGAAAACCAAGGTCTTCTGAAAAAAAAATACAGCACATTGTACGTGAATAGATATCTTCAGAACAGGAATATAACATTGTTCTAAAACTCAAGTTAAATTTGGCCATGACCAACACTGGTTTAATATTTCTAATATGGTATCATTCCAAACAATAACAGCGATCCAAACAGTTAAAAATGCTAATGAAGTGAAAATTTGCTCTATCCTTATTGACATTCCTGAAAACCTTTTTCCTTTCAGATAGGTCAATAAGTCTTAAAAAAAAAAAATCCATCTGTGCAAATTAAGCCTTTTGCTGCAAAGGTTAATTGCCACTTATGCTGATAGTGGGTTGTAGACTGAAGAAGAGAGAGAAAGGAAGAAGAAAAATAGCAAGGAGATTGAATGGAATGGTGGAGAAAAGAGAACAAAATGTACAGTGTTTGCATGTAAGAGAAGACAACAGACAGATATGTATGTATGAAGGTATAGAGTCAGTGTGTGGGTTGAGTTTTATACCCATTCACCAACTGGGCTTGCTATTGATATGAGTCGCAGGTAGCTTTTCTCCAAGGGAACATAAATAGGAAGAAAAGCTTTCCACCACCAATGCCATTTTGGCACTGGCAATAATAGGATGATTCTCCTACCCTCACCCCTTTCCCCCTGAGTTTATTTGCATGATTAGAAACTGGCAAGCTGGGGCTATGTACTTTGTGTGGCTAATTTAGAAGGTTGCTAGGCAACCTTCTGGCTCAGCTCTGAGGCTTAAGGCCAGTTCTGAACCACTTACTTGAAACATTTCAGACAAAAAAATATACCTAGCAAAGAAAAAAAGGATGCCGCTCCCCCAAACGGGGAAAAATCATATAATGCTAATGAGCTATATGGAATTCACATTCACTCAAACCTTGGGGCTTGTATTATCTGGTTTGCCAAATCTAGATTGCAAAAATCCAGACGATGATTTGAATTTTCTTTTGTTTTCTCTCTAGTCTAATGGGTGTCCAGATTTCTGTTAGCAGATCCATTTGTGCTAATATCCATCTTTTACTGAATTTTGAAACCAAAAGTGAAAAGTGGAGGGTATCAGTTCCTTATGATGATCTTGAAATGACCCCATATGGCAAAAACTTCTGGATAATTATTGTGGTGCAAAAGCAAAGGAGGAAGAGCCCAAATTAAACCACGGGGTGCTTTTCTTCTTCTTCAAATGGCCATGAGATGAAAACAGTCGTCCAAAGTGGCGCCAGCAAGCCACTAAAAGTTATTTCTTTCTCAAGCACATCTCCTTATTTGATGCTTGTGTCTTCTTCAAATCAATTCTGGTTACCTGGAGAGTAGAAAATTTACCTCAGAAAATCAACAAAGTATATAAGGGAATAGTGGAGCAGAATACCCACAGAGCAGAGCTTAGATTTTTTTGTTTGTTTGCTTAAGCTATTAGCTAAATAATTTATTGTTCTCGAATCCAGGCATGGAAACTTTTCTTAGAAAGTAAAGTCTTGCTTCAATTTTGGAGCTCTTGCAATGATTTTTTTTGTCTTTCTGCTTTTCTAATCTATTTTGAAATATACTAGGCTATTTGGACTATTTTATTCCATAGAGAAGACTGGTGAGTAGGGGTGTGTATGGGGTGTCCATAAGCGCACAACAGTGCCTACTGTCCCTGTCCTATTGTCCCCAATTATTCATACTTATATACTTATGTTATTATCTTTTAAGCTATTGACAAATAAATAAGGAAAGAAAGAAAGAAAGAAAGAAAGAAAGAAAGAAAGAAAGAAAGAAGGAAGGAAGGAAGGAAGGAAGGAAGGAAGGAAGGAAGGAAGGAAGGAAGGAAGGAAATCCTGACCAAGCATGGCAGGACACTTCTTTGCCAGGACATGTGGTGTAGTCATCTGTCCTTTCCTTTGTACTGTGAGGAAAGAAACGATGATGAAAAAATAAAAGGTGAGGTCCTTGATCCTAAATAGGTGAGGGTCAATGTTCTTCCTCTTTTCCTTCCCCCCACCCCCAACAGGACTTCTTAGTTTATGATTGCCCTATTTCATTTTATCTCTGTTTGCATCTTTTCCTGAAGAGCTGCTGTTGGAACTATTCTCATCTCATGTCCTCAGAATGAATATGGGGTGGGTTCAAACAAAATTTTAGAATGCAAGTTATTTATGAAGTGGGCCATTCTAGTCCATCAAAGTTCACTTCACTTCCAATTTAATGCAGGTTGTTTCCACGCTGACCATTTCATTGACTCTTGATTTGTGCTTCTCAGATTCCATGTTCCATTTTATAAATGCCCTCACAAAATGAAGAATTCCTTTGTGGGTAGCTGGAATGCTTCAACAACAGCCTGGCCGATTCCTTTTGGCAAGATGTGTTTAATGAGGAACATTTGAGTTCCTAAAATGCATTAATCTTTGTTGCCTTAGTTATTACATTTATGGAAAAGACTTCCTCTTGGTAAAATGGCTGTGGAGTTGATACTGCATTCACTGATAAATGGAAGATAAACCCCTGTGAAATATAATTTAAGTTATTAGTTATTTTTATATATTTATTTACATTTTGAGAAATGAACAATGGGCTATATCCAGCCTGCAAGTTGTGTGTTCCTAAGTTTTAAATGAAGGATAAATTTCATTGTTTGCTCCTGAAGTATGAAAATAGGCCAAGATGAAAGATAATCAAAATTGCTATGGTCCTGAAATGCCAATCTACTATATTCTAGTCCATATAGCAGTATTTACACCAAATCAAATATTAAAGGATTTCCAAATATTTTGGAGAAGAATAGGAACATTTAGCTAATGTGATACGATTAACAATGACAGTAAAATGAATTAAACCAATTAATTAAATTGGCTGGAGTGAAATAAATGCTAACAGAAATCCAGTAGAAAGTAATATTATTCTCTTGAATCTGTATTGCCGTACCTCTAAAAGAAGATATCCTTATTATGGTGATTCTGAAGATAACATGGAGTATTAAAATAGTGATGTCTTAGAGCAGTGTTTCTCAAAATATGGATCTTGGACCTCTCAGTATCCCTCAATGGCCTAAAAGCAATCTATGTTAATAATAATAATAATAATAATAATAATAATAATAATAATAATAATAATAATGTCCCATCAAACAGCTGTGAGGAGCAGCAATGGCAGTAGAGGAAGGAACAACAGACCACTTGTTTAATTGGGTTCTCTTTGTCTAATTTTAGGGCATGGGTGGAATAGAATAGAATAGAATAGAATAACAGAGTTGGAAGGGACCTTGGAGATCTTCTAGTCCAACCCCCTGCTTAGGCAGGAAATCCTATATCATTTCAGATAAATGGTTATCCAGTCTCTTCTTAAAACTTCCAGTGTTGGAGCATTTAAAATTTCTGGAGGCAAGTTGTTCTACTGATTAATTATTCTAATTGTCACATTTTAGGTCAATTTATTCAGAAATATTGAAAATTCAAAGGGGTTTAAAATGCTATTTTTACATGACTTGATAAACAAATCAATATTCTGCAAATTGATCAATTTTAATTTTTGGTATGGAAAATATCAGTAAATATAACACACACAAACAAAAGCTGTTTGGACTTCCTCCATAATTTTTCAATGGGAAGGGTTCCTGAGAGAAAATTTTTAAGAAACACTGTCTTGGATAATATTTAAAAAATCAATATCAGTTTCTCAAAGCCAAGATTTACAGTGGTAAGCAGACATTCCTGAAAACACTATTTTGCTCAGAAAAAAATTAGCTATATCCAGTTCTGTATTTATAAAAAGAGTCTGTACATTTGCCTTCATACCCCATAATGGAGCCAAGGATATGGAAAGAATTCTCTGAAAATAGAAAATATGAATTCTGTTGATTTATCAATTTCTGCAAAATCTATCAGCTTCACCAACAATTCCTCCATAGCGGATACATTGAATCTTTCCATCTCTACGCATATAGTCCTGGAAGGGTTCTTGTGATTGAAAACAAATCCTATTCTAAGCCACTTTAAGTACCCAGAGGAAAAGTAGGAAAAATATCACCTGAATAAATAATATATGAAAACTTCCCCTCTTTCTATTTTGTCATTAAACTGCTCTCCAGCTTTTAGGGGGGGAAAGACTACAGTAAATAATTAGTTTATCTAATGCAGAAAATAAAAGTTGAAGAAAAGGACAACTCGGGATAGAAAATTGCCTTTTAGATTGCTGAGTTCTGATCCAATTTGGCTTATGACCCCAGCTTTTAAAATAAAGAAGTTGGTGAATCAGCTAGCAGTTTAACCCTTACAACAAATTGTGATCTGTTGTCCTCTTCTCTTCTTTTCCCTTCCCTTCTTCTAAAAATTAAATAGTAAAATGACCTTATGAGTTATGAAACAGAAATAATATTTGGAGGGATTTATTTAAAAAGGATGTCTATATAGTAGAATAATTAAAAGCAGCTGTTATGTGTATCCATGTCTTGCACTAATAGGTTCTTCTTATAAAAATCAGCATAAAAATAAATATTTGTATTCATAGTAATATCTTTGAATAGTAATATCTCTAGAGAGATTAAATGAGTGTGCCTGAAATCCCAGGGAGATCAGTAGCAAAGGCAGAATTTTTGGTGTGCTGTTTTCATAAGAGTTGAACTACAGTTCCTATAATCCCTTCCAGCATAATCTATAATCCGCCGCCAACTGAATTTAAGAACCACCAAAACATTTTGAAGATAAAACAGCTACCATAGAAGGCTGCCTGGAAATATAAGAGACTACTGTAAGGCAGCCATTTTGGTTGATTGTGGGTTCTAGACTTGCCTTAGTAGGCATGAAAGTTGGCTGGGTGACTTTCTCCCTGAACCTATGACATCAGGGTCATGTGACAAGCTATTCAATCAATTCCTATAGCTGCCACTGGATCAACACTTGATTAATCTGGGGAGGGGGAGGTGACCCTGCACTTGTGGGAACACTTTAAGAAGAAAAGACTACTGTAATTTTATCTAGTCCTGTAGTGCTTACTTCATATCCCCTAAACCTATTCCACCTGTGAATCCAGCACAAAATTAGATCACAGAACTGGCTTAGATCACAAACACACCTATAGAATATAGAATACTTTATTGGCCAAGTGTGATTGGACACACAAGGAATACCTCATGTTATATTTCATGCAAAGTAGTCTGTTTTAAGTTGCCATCCTATATTATTGGTAGAAATGCTTGAACCTTCTTTGTTTCATTTTTTTTTCAGTCATTTTTTTTAAAAAACTTCCATGTAAAACAATTACACAAAACATCTAAGCCAACCAGTCTATCTAGCCATAGAGTCTTGCCCCTTTCCTATTCCATCCTAATCCTTATCCCATCCTCAGAGAGCTCATTTAGTCTAATGGCTAAGACCCCAAGATAGAAAGCAGGAGATTGTGAGTTCTAGTCCTGCCTTAGTTTTTGAAGCTTTGGGCCAGTCACTTCCTCTCAGCCTAACTCACTTCACAGGGTTTTGTTGTGGGGAAAATAGGAGAAGGAAGAGAGATTCTCCATCGTGCTGATGAGTATATACGGACCAAATGAATTTTTTGCTTCCCCCTCATCTCCCCATCCCGATCCAGCATGGCACAGACAGCCCAATGGAGGCGGAAAATAGGGCGTTTCCATCAGCCCTTCTCTGTTTTCCCCACTAGCCTCCTTTTGCCAGCATGCACCAGGCAGTCTCAGCAGGCAGTCACAATCTTTATATGGGCTTTTATTTTGTCAGCCCAAGGCGGGGGTGGGGGGTGGGGGGCTCGGAATGGTACGTAACAAATCACCCTATCTCTGCAGCATTGGCTCGCCTGCACCGCCCTACCTTGCCATGAATGATGTTGAGTTGGCCATGCTCATTCAGTCACATGACCCCCCACCCCCAAGCTACGCCCACCCAACCAATCACTAAAAGAACTGATTGTTAAATTACTTGAATCCCACCCCTGAGCCAAATGTGAGGTACTGATTAAATTTTATGTTTTGCAGTTTCCCATTTGTTGGCTGGGGATGCCCATTTTTTGTTTGAGGATTATGCTTCTTGTCCCGAAGATGTAAATGCAATTATAGGCCAACTTCAAATTACTCTGTGAGGTAGTCTAGAGTGAAAACATTATGATATAGAATTGTTCCAAATATCTAAAGTGAAAAGTTTATACCATGCTATTGGGATTTCTGTTTTTAATATTTTGGGCAAATTCACTTGTTTGAATATTTACAATAATAAAATGCAGAAATATAAAATGATTTCTGATTTAATAGGTGAAGTCAAATAGAAAATGGCGTCACCAATGGACTCATCTATAGTAGCTGGAACTTGTATGTGCAGACTGAATGAAAATGATAAGTTTCCATCTCTTTATTGTGTGTACAGTCCATCACAGCAGAAATACTTTCCTTCAGAGGGCAAAGTGAATCCCTTTAAATTCTGCTTTGAGGAGGACTTGCTCTGTATGAGGGATGCAATGGTAAATTAAAGCTTTATGGTATTGATTTGATGGGGAGGCAACACCACATTGATTTCAGAGACATTTTCCCCCTGCAATAGCCAAGCTAGCTGAAGGAAGAGACAGCAGGAGGGAATTGCAGCAATCAGTAATAAAGTATTCTCTATTTAGGTCAGTGACTTCAATCCTGATGAATTTTTTCTCACTGTAATGCGATTCACCCAAAGAATCATGAAGATGGGGATTTTTCTTCACTGAACTATGTCTTTTGCACATATAAGAATACATATGTATTTTCATGTTTTGGGCTTCCAAGCAGCATCTGAGATATTAAAGCACATTACTTTGTGAAGCTGAAATTACATGAGAAAGAATGAAGTCTGTTATTTGTTAAAACTAAATGTGTACTTTTAGGAAATCAAGGCCGTAACTGTGCCTCTGATTTCTGTGGTAGGCACTAAAAAGTGACACAGGCTAAGTTGTACAACTACGGTAACATCTGAAAAGCCAGAGGCCATATGAAACAAATGAATAAACAAGGCAGTTTATGAGAGCCACGTTGAGCAAAATAGCAAGGTTGGAATTTGGGGCTTTTTTGTGTGTCTTGATTGGCTGGCAACATTGTGTTCCTGTATTGGAGGCTTTTAGTGCAGCTTGGCTCCAAGTAAATGGACGGCTATCATTTGTTAGGAAGCTAGGTTATATCTGGGTGCCTGGTTGGGGTGTGTTTGAGCTGGAGCTATCGGGGAGATCCATTGAGCTTGCAAACCTGATTGTGATATGCCCGCTCTTTGGCTTTGGCCATCAGTGTACTACAATGAGTGTCTACTCTACTAAACAGTGCCTGAATACAACTGATATTATGTGCAACAAGGTGATTGCTCTCATTGTGTAGGATATAGTATGTGCTTATGTTTTTTTGGTACACACCTGTGTCAAGGCTTCCATCCGGGTTGTGACTGACTAGCACATCCAGGAAAGCCAGCGTGTTATTGATCTCTTCCTCCACCGTGAACTGGATGCCTGGATATATGGAATTGAGGATGCTCATGAATCTGATCTTATCTTGTTGCTTAACAATGACAAATTGTGTCATCAATGTGTCATCAACATAACGTACCCAAAACCTGGGCTCATAAATTTTTATTGCCTCATATTCCAATTTTTGGAGGACTGCCTCTGCTATCACTCCCGAGATCGGAGATCCCATAGGCGTCCCCTTTATCTGTTCATATCGATGGTTGTCAAATGTGAAATAGGTCCTAAGGCAGAAATTCAACAGGAGGAGGAGGTCATCTGTGTTAGGGAATTTGGGGTTTTTCGGCTCCTTTTCCAATCATAGTTTCTTTATAATCAGGGCCACCAGCTCCTGGAGGATGGACATAAACAGTGACACGACATCAAATGACACCATTATCTCATCTTTCCCAACAACCACTCCCTCTAACTGTTGAAAAAAGTTGGTAGAGGATCCACACTGGTAGATGCACCTTCGACTAGATGTCATAATTGCCCATATAACCATTTGGCTAAACCAAATGTGGGAGTGCCACAAAGGGCAACAATGGGGTGCAGGAGTACCTCTGCCTTGTGGATCTTTGGTAATCCATAGAACCATGCCATGGCCAAGTCTCTTGGTCGAATCATTTTTAGATCCTCCTCCTCTACTTTCCTCTGCCTTTTGAGTTTGTCAGCTGCCTTGTTAATTTGGTTCTTGAATGATGTCACTCCCCCCTGCCCATCCTTAGGCATATGGACTCACCCTATGAAGGCATAGCAAGGCCTGTCCAAATACAGAGGAGTTCGGCAGAGCAGCCTCAAATTATAGCAGACAGGAAAAAAGAAGAACGAGCCCGGGCCAACTACAAGGTCACGAGCAAAACAACAAATGACAATAGCTGGCATGTTAACATCTCCTCCTAGAGACAAACATTCCAGGCTGGGTCAGGCATGGGAGGAAACAATAACAAGAGATAAGCCTTCTTTGACCAACATGACGGAGGTAAAAACTGCAGAACTAATTACGGATGGGAAGCAGTTGGGAGGGCCTATCACGTGTGCAAGGTCTAAATTGGTTAATGTTATATAGAGGTAAATATCTCTGTAATGGTAGCTTAAAACTCTGACAATGTCAGCAGAGGCTGACGAAAGCTTAGTAAGTACATTAAATGTAATTTTAAGTTCTGGAGATAGCAGGATGTCGGTTTCTTCTTTTAGACACACACACACACACACACACACACACACACACACACACCCCTATGTATGTATGTATGTATGTATGTGATAGATATATGGCTTCTCTCTAGCTGACCATCATATAACTGATCTCAAAATACAAAGAATGTCAGGCATGATTTTTCAAGTACACATTATCTCAAACTATAGACAAAGCATTTTTTTTGCTTCCTGTTGATACAGCTTATATCCACAACATAGTTGTTGCATAGCAGAACACAGTTAACTTTCCCCCAGTTTAGTGATATTAACTATACATTGTAAAAGTATCTTGAGACTGAATAGTTATCTTGAAAGAGACACAAGATAAGAGAGGCAAAACAAAACATTGCAAACAAATGCATAAAGAAAATAGTTAAATTTAGAATTAAAAGTAGAATTGGACTGAAACCTATGGATCAATCTTTGTACATTTGCAATGACATCCTATTAATTATTACAAATGGCACTGAGGGCTTAGCAATATGGTCCTATTCTTTTTAGTTTTACTATAGTAGGATAAAATTCTCAAAAATGGCACATTTAAAGATTTAAAAAACAAACAAACAACAAACGCTGCATTTCTTTCTCATGTAGTATCCATTAAAGAGATTGTCTTAAATTAAATATTTCTGCATCAAACAGAAAAATGTTTTTTTTTTGTTTAATGTGGAATTCTCCAATATGATGTTCTTTCTATGCTGCCTTCTTTTTAGCCATCCAGAAACATTGCCCAAATAAATAAATGAAAATGGCCAAATGGAACAGCATTAATGTGTAGCTCCATTACCTGCCTCACGCACACACACAAAGACTTGTTACTTTCTCACTGTAGAGCTAATGGCTCTTCAGTAATGGGATTGGTTTGTTTACAGTTCTGGTTGTTTGCTGGCCAATCTATTTTGTAGAAATTTAGCAGCACTGTCACAGAATGTCATCGTCCACTTATTCTTCCCGATCTCTAATGGATGAAAACAAAATATCAAAACAGAATTAACTCCTCTTGGATATGTATTTTGGAAAGAAGAATAATGAGACCGAAGGGAGGTTGCTATTAGTTTGAGGGAAGGAAGAATCTATTATTTCCTTCTCAAGCGATTCCTTTATAGAAATGCTGTTTTAATAAACTTCTGCAAAATGATTGAAGCTAGAGGGGAGGCTTCAAAGAGAGCAGTCTTTTTTATTACTTTTTTTTTTGCCTCGGATCCACAATTCTGTTTTCTTTTGTGCATTGGTTCCATTCTCGGTTTGTTTGTTTCTTAATTTATTGTGCTTCAGATACAGACTCTGCAGACCCTAAAGAAAGGATATAATACAGTGTCCAATTTATTTGGAAGCCCTGGGTCTTGAGAGGGAACTTGAAGATGACTCCCTGGATGGTTTTATGCTGGCATGTATTCTGTGCAGTCAGGCAGATGTGCTTTGTGAGTGATCTTTTCCTATAGCTTTATTGTGTGTAGCATCCAGTGCAATCTGGGATTAATCACTGAACTGCAGAGTGCTTTGTTTGCTTCTTGCCACTAATACTATGTTGTTATCTTCTCAGTGTAACATCTCATTTGAGCTCAAGGGTAACGGGAGTTTCCAAGAAGCCAGCATGCTCTAAGGTGGTCATAGAATTGTACAAGGGGCCTTGAAATGATGGCAGAGTAGAGGTTTAGCTTTGATTTCAGAATTGAAAAAGGCTTTGGGGTACAGTATATTGGTTTCCTGGTTTTAGATATCTAACCCACAATAACATAGTTACAAAACTATTGAGCTGACAGGTCTGCTGCTCTTTATGACTAATTTGACAGTAGCTTCCCTTGATGTTTCATGTTCATGTTTATGTATGTATTTGTAAAATTATCCAATGCCACGCAGAAACTGGATTTGGCAGAATTCCAAAATACTTCTAAACGTTCTGGAAAAACACAATATGTTATTTCTGGATCCATTCCAAAGCCAATGTTGTTACTGTCATTCCATCCATCTATATTGGGGTGATAAAATCTACGAGAAGCTTGCAACTATGCCCCCTTCTGTATTCATTTATGAAGAGGCAATAACAAC
Organism: Pseudonaja textilis; assembly: GCF_900518735.1. The sequence goes on along the minus strand of NW_020769368.1, from coordinate 2,994,261 downwards.
AGAGGTGAACTTACTGGGTTGTTAAGATCAGCTAGAAGTCAAATCCAATCTGGAACAAAATGGAATTTTACTATTCCTGTAATGGTGCACGGGGAATGACTCTGGGAGGCAGGAAGAGGAGACACAAACTAGATAACCACCATGTAAAAAGTATTCTCAGACCATAGAAGAAAAAGATGCATGAGAAGCATCTCTGAAAGGATCATCCCAAAGGTGGTTTTTTTTTTTCCAAAAGGCAACTGGACTTTGTTTTTCCTTGAAGATGTTTCGCTTCTCACCCAAGAAGCTTCTTCAATTCTGACTGAATGGAGGAGAATGGAAGGATTTGTGTTTGTTCATGACCAGATGACTGTGAGGAAGATCGATCCTTCCTCCTCCATTCAGTCAGAACTGAAGAAGCTCCTTGGATGAGAAGTGAAACGTCTTCAAGGAAAAACAAAGTCCAGGTGCTTTTTGAAAAAGCACCTTTGGGACAACCATGATCTGGATGACTAAGAATCTCCATAGAAACTCAGAAGGGATCCTTCCTACTTTTCTGGAAAATAAAAGTAAAGGAGGAGAGAAGTGTTTTGAGTTTTGGAAGATTCTATTGTTGTAAACCTAGTAACAAAAACAGTGTTATTATTCATGGTTTGTGCTTCTTGTCCAAATTTTGCCATAAGCTTAGCCATATCTTTGGGGTATGGGTATCTTTTTTGGTATGAAATCCTAACCTGTTCTCTGATCCTGGTTTGACAGCTCATCCTGAATGCCTTTTTTCTAAGTTTGATCCTGACTATTGTTTGACCATAACTCCTGATATATGAATTTTGGCTTGCTCCAAATGGCTGTCCATTGCCCAGCTGAACTAGACATCAACTCCAAAATGGTACATACAGATAGAAATACTGAAATTCTTTACCAAGGTAAAATACATTGCACCAACTCGGTCTTAGCCCTGGAGACTGATTTTTACAAACCATCAATCATTATTTTAATCAGTCTGTAGATGGAAGCAACAAAGTATAGGCTTCGTTTTAAAAGGTTTATAATGTACTTAATATTTATATGTGCTAAGAGAGATTGGGAAATAATTTGATACTCGACCTTAGTGTTGAATTTTTATTAACTTTCAGTCCCCTTTTCCCCATCACGTTATTGAGGGTATATAATAAAAAGAAAAAAAAATGCACCTTTATCCAACAAATGTTTTAATGAAATCTTTTTTGCTTGCAATAGTTCATGATTATTTTTGACATCTAGCTATAATATATGGAGAAGATATCCCAAAGGGGTGTAGTATTTTCATATTATATTTCCCATTTAAAAATCTTTGTTTCAGACAACAAGATCAAAGGCAATAAAATGTCACAAACCTAGAGCCCCTATGTGGTCAGTAACAACAGCATATGAGTGCTAGACGTTTTCCTTGGTAGACATTCCTGACTTTTTACTTGTTTAAAAAATGTGATGGAAATGTTGTCATGTTGCAAAACAAAGCACCATTTTCAGCATTGCCTTTCAGAATCATCCTTCTGTTTTTGCAACATCCTTCTTAGAAAATACAATTGGTTGAAAACTGTGGAGCAGGGCTTTGTTTGGAAGGGATTCAAGGACAAAAGACAAAAACATTGTCTGGCATGAAAGATCAGAGCCACATATTAAATTCCAACTAAACTGATTTATTGCTCATTCCTATGCACAGAAATCTGGTCAATTAATGGTTAGCATTATTTTCGCGCTAGATAAGGATCAATTGAATTTAAGAGGGGTTGGACTGAGACCTTTGTGAGAGAGACTCTAGGCTAAGTCCTCCTTTCACTCCACCCCCAGGCTCTGCCATTCCTTCTACAAATATCTTGAAAGGGCAGAAGCTAAAAAGAACGGGAGATAATATTCTTGCAAATTGGGCTTTGTTACTGGTTAGACATTTCATGGCATCCAGTTTTGTAAACTATACCCATATCATGTTTTAACAAATCTACGTATATCTGCTATATTCCAAATTAAGAATCAGTGTGATAAATAAATAGGCCGGGTAGGGTAGCCTTGTTTCAATTATCTTGGGAGAGCTGCATGCACTACATAACACTAACCCTATCATCAGGCAGAATCCACTACAGGCAACAGGGCTAGAATAGTAACCACTTCCCAACACAATAGATAAAAGTATAGCTTTTCTTTACCCTCTCAACTTTTGCCCTCAGGAGGTAGTTAAAGACTTCACCCACTTTTCAGCGTAAAAACAAAATTTCAGCTGTAGACCACTCCACATTTGTACAGTAACTGGAAAAGAAGAAGAAACTGCTCATATTGATTTGATTTTAGATGGCAAAATTCCCTAGCTGGTCAAGCTAACCTAGACCCCATTTTTAAAAAATTGAAACTTAAATATAGCTATAAATCAAGAGTTCCTGGGAGAGAGTGTAGTCTTATATTTGATTTATATAAATATTTATTTATATAAATATATTTATATATATATATATTTGTAGTCTATATTTGTTTTATATCTGTCCTTTCCTCCAGTAGCTCAAGGTAGCATGTATAACACTCCCTCCTTCAACACACCACCCCAGCAAAACACCATAATGAGATAGGCTGAAATCACAGAGTCATCATTGAATGGCAGAGACTGGAAACTTTTTGGAATTCTGAGTTGGAGACAGAATGTGGAACCCCAATTTAGAAAAGTCATTCTTAGAAGTGCCTGTAAGAGGGTATATATACCAATCTTGCCAAGTTGAAATCAATCCTCCCCCAGGCCAACAATTGTGCTGGTAGTTATGGAATAATCACAATTGCTGGCTGTAGGGGAGAAAAATAACCAGGGCAAGGATTATGACCAAGGGCTTTGCAATATATTATAAATAGAATATAGAATAATAGAGTTGGTAAAATAAGTTCCATGTTTGATAATACAGTATTTTGTGTCTTTTTTCTGTTTGATTTTCAATGTAAGTCTATCCATTTCTGCACAATCTAATATCTTCTTAATTATGTCTTCGTCTTGAGGTGTTTCTTCATTTTTCCAATATTATGTGAAGATAATCCTCGCTGCTGTTAAAACATGTAAAAACATGTAATGTTAAATACCTACTTTTCTTATCAAATTCTTCTGATAAAAGCAGTTCAGGTTTGAAATCTACATGTTTCCCTATTATCTTTTCTATCCATCTATGTATTTTTGCCCCAATTTTTTTTGCTTTAACCCAAGTCCACCACAAACTTTCTGACAATGAGAAAAATCAACCAATGGAACAGTTTGTCTCAGAAGTTGTGGGAGAGCCATCACTTGAAATTTTCAAGAAGAGATTCGACTGCCATTTGTCAGAAATGGTGTAGGGTCTCCCACTTGGGCGCGGGGTTGGACTAGATGACCTACAAGATCCCTTCCAACTCTGATTATCTGTTATCTGTCATATGATAAAATGTGCTCATTTTTTGATTACATTTTCAACATTTGCTAGACATATTTTTAAACATTTTAGCTAACCTATCTGGTGGTAAATGCATTTTCTTTATAAGAAGTTGCCATTGTTAATCTATAGTGTCTTTCCCATAAATTTTGCTGTTTCTCTAGTTCTAAATTATAGCCAATTTTTTTTCCAATTTTATCTTTTATTTGTTCATCCTTCATTTTTAAATTTAGTAAAAAGTTATATACCTTCTTAATTAGTTTTTCATCAGAGTTTTAGCAGTGTTTTATCAAAAGGTGTTTGTCCTTATTTTATCAGTGGTTGGAAAAAAGGGGTGGAGAATAAGAATGGAATCTGTATGGTTAAGCAAATTAAATACCCAGACAACATGATGTAATAAATAGAAAATTAATAAAATTTATTTTAAAAAATAATAACAGAGTTGGAAGGGACCTCAGAGATAGTCCAACTGCCCGCTCAATCAGGAGACCCTATACCATTTCAGATAAATGGTTATCCAGTCTCTTTTTGAAAGCCTCCAGTGTCTTTTTCTTTCAGAATCATATTATTTAGAGTCCATCTAGGTCTCTTCTTGTATCCTTTCCAAATAACTGATACTGGATTATGATCTGCCCATGTGCTTGTTTCTATTTCAATCTGTTGCACATTAGTCATAATTCTGCTGACATCCATATCATATCTAGTCTAGAGACCAGGATGTGTGTCTATTTGAATAGAAAGTGTATTGCTTACTTTCCACGTTTCCCTCTCTCCATGCATCTTTTAAATTAAATTCTTCTGTTATTCAAAGGAAGGATTTTGGTAGTATCTTTCTAACTTTCTTTGTTGTTTTCTGTATTTTATAGTCCAATTGGTCATTAATTATTCCATTAAAACCACCCCTCATACAGATATTAACATAGTCCAAATCAATTATTTTTGTATGTAATTTCCTATAGAATTCTTCTTGTTTATCATTTGGGGCATAAATTGCAATTAAAAGTGTTTTAACGCTGTTATCCATTATCTCCACCATCAAAATCCTTCCATCATCATCTGTATAAATTAGTTCTGCCAAAATTGTTTCTTTAATATATAATCCCACACCTCTTTTTTTCAATTGTGCCAGCGATGTAAATAATTTCTCTAATTTTCCTTGTTTTAGTATATATTCATGTTGCTTTTTAATATGTACCTCTTGTAAGCAGATTATATCAAATTTTAATTTATCTGATTTGTGAAATACTTTTCTTCTTTTAATAGCTGAATTAAGTCCATTTATGTTAATTGTAATCAGTTTTCTTTCATCCATATTAAGCTTTATAAGAGGGTTTTATGGCTCTAATAGATCTCAATTCTCGTTGTTCTCTGGGTTCACCACCTACTGCACCTTCTTCTTTTTCTTTTTCAGTTACTGCTATACATTCCTCTTGGAATTCAATTAGTGACTCTTCCTTTCTTTCTTCTTACTCCTTTTCTCTAAAGTATTCTAAGTAGAATAGCACAGCTTTTCCAACTGTGTCAATTCTGTGTCTTTGTTCCTGCCAAGTGAACAAAAAGCCTTCTGGCATCAACCATCTGTAGTTTACTCCTCTTTTAGTAGCTCTTTAGTCAAGAATAAATATTCTCTTCTCATCTCTCTTACTCTTCTTGTTATTTGTTTCAGCACCACAATTTCTTTATTTTTATATTTTAGTGTTTTCTTTCTTGCCACCTGGAGTATCTGTGTCTTAATAATCTTCTTAGTAAATCTAATGTGAACTTCTCTTGGTAGTCTATTCCTCATTGCATATCTTGTGTAGACACGAAACACTTCATCCATCCCATTCATCATCTTTTCTTTATTTCCAGTGTTTCTGCCATTATTTCAGCAAGGTTTTCACCTTTCCCTTCTTCAATATTTTGAAATCTTAAGTAAAATTCTGATTTGTCTATTTCCCATCCTAATGATTCACCCCTGCCCTTTTCGATATCACTCAAACGAGTATCAATATCTCCAATTTTCTTATCTCTTTGTATTCCTTCTTCTTCAATTTTTTTTGAATCTGTCTTCGTATTTCATCATCTGTTGAATATTTTCCACTTTTTCATCTGTCTTTCAATTTTTTGCTCAATTCTCTGAATTTCTTGCATGATCATCTGTAATGTCACTTCCTTCTCTTTCTCTTTTTCCTGTTGTAATATTGTCTGTATAGATCATTGTCCTCCAGATGGTGAGGGAGTTGGCATCGAAGAAGCTGGGACTGTTGTCTTTCTACTCATCTTGTAATGCTTATCTGTAAAGAAAGAGAGAGAAAAAAGAAAAAAGAAAAAAAGAGGAAAAAGGAAAGGAAAAACAAAACAAAACGAAGGCAAACAGTTGTCACTCCAAAGAAAAAAAGGAAAAAGAAACTCTTCAGGCACTTGTATATCTTAATCCAATTATTTGCAATGGTAGATGTAAGAAATAAAAAAGAAAAAGGCAAAAAGAAAAATATTCTATATGTTCCTCTTAATAAACAAAAAGAAAATCAAAATAAAAGGTTTACATTGTAGTTCCTGGTTTAAAAAGTTAAAATCCATTTAGAGAGAGAGAGAAAAGAGCCCCACTAGTGGGAGAGGGGTAGAAAGGGGAGAAAAAGGTAAAAAGCAATTCTAATATAAAACAAGCCTCTGCCGTCAAATATCCAAGGCTCTTTGATAAGTCAGCTCAGAGTTTTTCAAGGTCACTTCAATCTTCTTTCTTTCAACTTCAACTCCAAACTCCAGCTATCTGTTCAGAAATGAGCACCTGAATAAACAAACTGCCATGCTCATCTCTATCTTTTCCAATACACAGCTCAGAGTCCTTGATTATAATACAAACTAGTGAAAGGAAAAAGAAACAAGGTATCCAAGCCTCTGGTTGGCAGTGCTACTTCCTTTCCTTCACTTTCACTTCCCCCTCCTCAATCTATAACCAGGAACTAAAAGAAAAAAAAGTAAAATCCCCCCCCCCCCCCGCTTTTTTTTAAAGGGAGAAAAATAAATCTTAAGTCAAGCAGAAGAGTCTTAATCAAAAAATAATTTTCAAAAGGATTGTTTAAAAAAAAAGAGAAAGAAATAGAAACAGAAATAAAAAGATTAAAAAGTACCAGTCCAGCTTAAAGTAAAACAGCTTTGCCAAGTTCAAAATTTCAATAAAAAGGGGGAAAAAGGGACAAAACTTTCACTTTGAAAATGGCTCTGCCATTCCTTCTACAAATATCCTGAAAGGGCAGAAGCTAAAAAGAACGGGAGATAATGTTCTTGCAAATTGGGCTTTGTTACTGGTTAGACATTTCATGGCGTCCATTTTGTAAAGTATACCCTTATCATGTTTTAACAAATCCACATATATGTATTTATATTTATATGATAGAGCACCTACAACTTCTGAAGGCATATTGGTAAAGAGTAATTTTTACTGCACCAAAGATGTGATGCACAAATTACATTCTTGACATCCTTCAAAATTATCCATATTTATCATTATTAGCAATGACACCAACACAGCATTATTTTTCTATGCTGCTGTTTTTATAGTAATTTGACCATTATATTGCACACTCTACAACCACCTAGACTTAGCATGGGGGAAAGTATGTGGACCAGCACCAAAATAAATAAATAATAAATAGCAAATAAATAAATAAATAAATAAATAAATGGAGGATGCCTGAAGCAATTCTTCCAAATTAACTTTCTTTCTTAAAAGGCAAGTGGTATTGTGAGAAATAGAAGAGTCTCAGAAATTTTCTCAGCTGTGTATCTTCTGAAATGTTTTTTTCAGCTTCTTAAGTAATTGTATGAATGGCATTATCACCATAAAAAGTTCTGGCGATGAGTTATAAAATTGCTTATATATAAGAAAGAGGACTGTGCCTCATTTAAAGATGCATTAAAGTGCATTGCGAGATGTCCATCAGAGAGTTTTTAGCAGTGAAAACCATTGTTTTGCACAGAACAGTGGTCCCTTTTGGAAAGTAAAGAGATAAAAAAAGAGAGAACACAAGAGAAAGGGAAGCCTAAATGTGTAGTTTATGCAGCTGCATTTATATGAATCACAAACCATATTGCAGTTATTTTCTCTTGAATTTAATTAACACCAATTGGCATGCTAGTACTGCCACTGGCAATACTTGTTGATTATATCTGCATAGTAAATGCTGAGTTTGAATAATGTCCTCAACCTTGCTGACAAAATAAGTGTTATTCTCTTATTCTCTTTTTATTATATTAGTAGTGTCATCAACTGCATATATTGATATCAAAATTATAATTATGTTTAGTTTAGCCTGGGAAACAGGTCGTATTATATATTTCTGGGAATATACTTTCTTGGTTTCGATGTGCAAATCTATTTCTTTATTATACTGACAAAAAGTTCCATGAATAGAATAGAATTATTAATTTCCCCTGATACCTTTGTAGCCTAAAGGCAACTTTTTGTAAAAATTTGGGTAACTTTTCATCTTCTCAAATAATATATATTTTAAAATCCCTCCTGTAATATCTATAATGTTATTATTACAAAAGTTACAGCAAGCATACATGGAAGTGCTGTACTGCATTTGAAAGAAGCTAAAAAAGTTGTGAACCTTTTAAAACTGCTCAGTGCTTCCCATAAGCTATTGAACACAGTCCAGAGAGTATTTAGCCGTATTTTTAACTCAGTTTTTTTTAAAAAACCCTCTTCTTTCTTTTTTATTGATAAAAAATGTGGGGGTAGGGTGGGGAGAAATAAAGAAGTATCTTAAAGGTCAGCATCACACGTAGGTTGATAGATTCGAGGTTTACAAAGTTTAAAATTTCCATTATTTGTATTCTGCCATTGCCAGTTTTATTGAAGAATTCATAACAAGTCTTGCAAAGTTTTTGGTGCTTTTGAGCTTGTTTATTTTCTTACAGACTTTTCATTATTTAATTAGGTAACATCACCAGGGCATCAATGCAAGCATTTTATGCACGCTTACCGCAGTTACCTGGGAATACTGGTAAGTATTTCCAAATTTAGTGGGAGGAATTCTGTGGGATTTACTGCTCAGTAAAGTATACAGAATTGCATTGTCACCAAGTTGCTTAGGGGTTCAATTTGATTCAAAGAGATAATGTAAAACAGCATTTCCCTCCCCCCCCTTTTTATACAAACTACTGCTAAAGCAGATCCCAGAGAAGAGCAAAATATTTTCAGTTTCCAGCCTCCACCACAGCTAATTGCACTACATACAAACATGAATAGAACAACAGAGTCGGAAGGGACCTTGGAGGTCTTCTAGTCCAACCCCCTGCCCAGGCAGGAAACCCTGCACCACTTCAGACAAATGGTCATCCAAACTCTTCTTAAAACCTTCCAGTGTTGGAGTATTCACAACTTTTGGAGGCAAATTGTTCCACTGATTAATTCTTCGGTCAGGAAATTTCTTCTTAGTTCTAGGTTGGTTCTCTCCTTGATTAGCTTCCACCCATTGGAGAATAGCTTGACTCCCTCTTCTTTGTGGCAGCCCCTGAGATATTGGAACACTGCTATCATGTCACCCCATGTCCTTCTTTTCAAAAGTAAAACAAGAAGTAATACCAAATTCAAATGTAATACAAAAGTAAACAAGTTCTCCTCCTCTTCTCTTCAGATAGTTTAAAAATAGAAGTGAGACCATGTCCCCAACCCACCCCCCAAGTTTTTAGTAACTGTAAGTATATATCTCAGAAAATTATGATACGTGCTTAACGTATATGTGTGTGTCAAGACCACAGGTTGAGCCCAAATGAGGGGTCAAATATGTCATCAGCTTCAAGCCTCTTCGTATCCACAAAAGATCACCTTGAATTCTATTAATTCCTACCTACCATCAACTTGCTTGGACTGTTAGTAGTTCAGATTCTTGTAAGGAGCTTTTAGCATGAAATGAACCTATACAGTGGAACCTCAGGTTGCAACCGTAATCCGTTCCAGGATTTGGTCATGACCGGAAGCACGACCGTCTGCGCATGCGTGGATGAAAAAAAAAAACGATGCCGAAGGGGAAATCGCCATGGTAGGGAAAATCGCTCTGACTGGTTGCCACCCAAAGATACATTCACAACCAGAAACAAAACTTTGCTGAAAATTCTGGTCATCACCAAATTTGGTCATGAACAGAGGCGTTTGCGACCTGAGGTTCTGCTGTATATTCTTTTGAACTGCCTGGATTCCTGATTTCCTGTGCTTCAGAGTGTGTACTTAGCACAGTCCTTTGTTTTCTCAATACTAGAACTATCCTATCTTGGTTAAAAAAAAAAAAGAACATTTCTCACTGGTAATTTTCCACCTCTCTCAGTCAGATAAATTGGTAGTTGATCCAACTGGTAAGTCATCAACAGATAACATCTTTTTCCATCTTTCGTCTGGTATACCCCATCATGCCATGTGTTTGTCACCATAATGATTTCCCTCTTTAATAAATCTTCTCATGGGCCTCACCCTTGAGTCCTTTATGGACTAATGACCACCCTGAATCAATGGACCCCAACAGTACAAGCATTGTCCAATTCCTTTTCAGATCACAGGTACCCTTTCTGTGGTTTATACCCAATATAGGCCATGTCAAAATTTTCAGCTTTTAATTTCCAAACATTAGGGGTGCTGAAAAGTTGTGATATGCCTTGTGGATTGTGAAGATATTTTGGTTACTTTAATATAATTTAGATGTGCTTGGTAAATGACTGCATTAATATCATGACTTTTCAGGCCAGCAATTCCCCAGCAAACAATTCAGACCACCAATTTTCCAGTATTGTCAAAGAAGAACATTATTCTGTGTGCAGTGAAAGATCTTTGTATCACTTCGCTCCAGGGAAAGGCTAAAAAATAGGAAAACCTGCTCAGATGATTGCAGATAATCTGGTGTATTTTGTGAAGAAGGAAGGCATTGATGAAAGCTTGGAAGAGAATCTACAAATGTTAATACTGGCTGGGAAGGTTATGGCATGCGCTGGGTAGAGGTCATGGCAGAGCATTCACTCTGCTGGATCTGATTGACGGGTTTGAAGGTGTATATGAGCCACCTTTGACATGCGAACTGACTACAGCAGAAAGAAAGAAGTTCATTGATGAGCCAATGCAAGTACCACAGTGATCCTGTCATGCCCAATCAATAGAGAGATGTGTAAAACAGGTCACAGAGGCAGCAAGCAGTATACACGTGAGAAACTGTGAGGATTATCTCAGAGGCCAAGAAGCAAGTTGGCAGCTGATGATGAAGAATGAATCAAAACAATGAAACTTGTTTAAAAATTTTTGTAACTCAGATAATTGCTTTCTGATGTTAGTTGATGATTGCATGGATTATTATTGCTTAGTTAGAGAAGATTCATGCAGAAAAGGTGTTAATTTTTGTAACACAAGATGTAATTGTGAGAAGACACAATTAACAGAATTTGTGGGGTATGTGTTCATATGTGGATTTACTATACCAAGCTAAACATTGTGCAATTGCAAAAATAACAGCAGATTTGAATTTTTGGTGTAAAAACACATATTTTTTAGAACCCTTCACTGAAAAAATTGCAAAAAAATATTTTTGACCCATTAAATGACATGTCCCAATACCCAACAGGTATATTCTGAAAACCTACTAGATCTAAATTCATGATAGCCTTCTTAGATGCCAGCCATAACTTTTCATGTCTGCCTTTCTCCGATGAGCACCAACTCTTATTAGAATCAAAACTATCTTTTATTTCCAGTTCTTTATCGGTAAAACTTCTATACAGAATTAGCACAAAGAGTTTATTTAGGTGTCTGCATAGATGAGTGGGTATGTGGGTATGAAACTACTTAAAAGCTAGCAAGAGAAAAGAGAGCAGGCTCATCACACGCTCTATTATATTCCATAAAATTAATTAGAAGCGACACATTTTTTGATCTTTGGCTTCAGTGGTCCTTTAATATACTTGACCTTTTGTAGATCTTGGCATTTAGCAGATTCTGAGGCAGAAAAAGAGTAGGAAATGTTAGAGGAAGAGCAGTATGAAGTAACTACATCATGTAAACCCCCTATGAAAAAAAGTTGTTTTATAGGGAAAAATCTGATGTAGAAGCATATCATGTGTACAAATAGATTTCTGCACTAGAATTGTTTTAACAACATGCCAAAAAAAAAACAGGCTTTCACTGCAACTCTATGTCCTGTGGCAGAATGGTATGTTTGACTTTCATCTAATTTGAAAGAGAAGCGAGTTTCAGTCAGACAGTAGGTCACTTATGGCGGCACTGCTTCCACTGCCCAGGCCTTCCAAAGCAATTTGAGGCAGACCTGCTGTTTATCTTCACTCCTGCCCGCTGCAAAATACTGAAACAATGAGTTTCTAGCTGGCTTTCAGAGAGCTTGCAAAAGCTGTATTCAGTCAGTGTCCTGCCAAGTTATTGTTGGTCCTTGAGGGAGAAAAAAAAAATCACCTCAACATCACTTTATACATGAGGGAACTGAAATGAACTGTTACGTTATTTCAATCCATATCGTGTATTGTTTGCAGAATAAAATCCATAATGGATGGCAGCAACACCAAACCATTCAACCTCGGGAAAGAAAAATACGAGAGCTTTTCAAAGCGACATCGTAACATGTTATCAGTTTTGTATCCAGGTGCTTTTCCCAATGCCTTTAAACATCAGAGAATCAGGTTATTCTATGATTCTAAGCAAAATTCATGCCTGTTGGGCTTCAAAGATTGGAACTATTTAAGGTCACTTTCAAAGAACCACTTCCCTAGAATAACTAAGGTCCAAGCAACCTAGATTTTTCCCCATTTATTCTACCTAACTTCAGGGGGAGAATAGACAGAACTCTCGTGGATTTTATTTCTGCTAAAGCAAACCAGCATTGCCCTTAAAATATCTGTAACTGGGCTGATGCTCAGGAACCAAGAAGGGAGGGTAGAATTCTCAATAAATATAAAACATCTGGAATATACCTAACTGCCTAACTAAAGCTAACTCCCTGATTCTAGACATATGATTGAATAAAGCATGTAAGAAGCCTTGCTCGATCAGACCAATTATTCATTTATTCCAGTATCTGACTACCATGGTAACAAACTACAGTATATATTACAGTGCTTTCAAGAAGTCCACATGACAATCTTGAATTCTACACAAAGGCAAATATAAAGAAAAGGAAGAGAAAGAAAGGAAGATTAATATGAAATTTAATGACTGCTGACTTTCTCTTCAACAGATCGTTACAATTTTTTAATCCTCCCTCCGTGTTAAATATTATACAAATCCCTTTAGCCCCAATGTATTCTAGATGTTTTAGACACCCATTTAGTCCAACAGGTCAGTGGCAAAGACTAGGAGCTGAAGTCCAAAATACCTGGAAAATGCAGCAGCCAGATGCAGTTCTAGGAAGCTTATCTTGGCATGTGCAGATAAGGTATTTTACATTTATATTGGCTCTGATGTCTGTGTCCTTTGGAGAAGGACATTTGTGTGTACAGTATGTCATAAGAAGGAAACAATTGTTTAGTATTCCGTCCCCCAAGAACTTTATCTGACAATTCTAAATTAAGATTTGTTGTTTCAAACTGCAAAATGAATCAACCCCTGGCTATGTAAGTTACCAAGGTGAGGTGCTTTGATGCAAAACATGAGCAGTGTTTTATGTATGAAAATAGTAAGCCTTGAAAAATCAATTTCATACCGGAGCTTGATGATGTCCATTTATACTTATCATGTTTGCACTACAGATGCTACAACCCCCTCCCTCCCATGTTGTAATAAATTTGAGGCATATAATTTGACAGCACCCAACAATGCCTTAGTTACCCAATACAGTACCTCATGAGAAAAGAAGCAATCAGAACTGACAATTTTCTCTTGGTTTATACTGGCACAAATATGTAGGTGTAATGGAGGCTTCAACACCCATTTACAACAAGTCAATAGGGAGAAAAAAAGTATAATGCATATACAGTATGCTAAGTGCCCAGGATATAACTGACAATACACATTTGGTCATACAAACTTATACACACACACACACACACACGGGGTGTGCATAAGCGCACAACCCTGTCCCATTGTCCCCAATTATTAGTTCCTATTTCTTATATTTGAACTTATTTTTATTCTTATTTCTATTGTGTTGTAAACTTTTGACAAAATAAATAAATAAAAAATAATAAATAATGTATGAATGTGCGCATTAAGTAGGGATATAATAGTTTAAGACAAAATAGAATCTGAAAACAGCAACAAACAATTGATTCACTAGGATCAATAAGGAGAAGCAGTCCACTATCTTTCAGGAAACAAAGATTTGATTATTTATGCACATCACTTCTTTACTCAATTCCATATTGCTTAGGTTTATTTGGACTTGTTGTGATTGGAAGGTCCAATCCTGTTAGGAACTTTGAATCTGATGACTGTTAGATCGTGGATTGACGTCAGAACCAGGAAACGTTACTCCCTTTAGTTTGATTTGATTGTGAAATGACTGTTTGAATTTCAAAAGGGAGTCCTAACAGTTTTGCTTGCAGTTTTGAATGAGAATGTTACAAGGGAGGACACATTTGATTTGCAGGATCGGCCTGAACCTTCAACCTCCTCTGCTTCTCAATCAGGTTATCAGCCGGGAACGGCTGACAATGAGGAACTTATAGAGACGTCAGGTGAAAATAATAATTTAGATGATTGCTGGGTGGATGTCAGAAGCAGGCGTCTCCTTACCAGAAGAAACCAACGGGAGCACAGGAGGAGGGCAGATCAGTAATTAGACTAATTATTAGCTGCTGCTCTATAAAGGGAGAGAGATGACTTTGCATTTTGTCTGGAACAAACTGTTTGCAAGGAGAACCGAAGATTTTGGCTTAGAGGATTTAAACCTGAAATATCTTGTTGGGACTTGGATTTATTTCGTTGGAACTATTAACTTGGACTATCTTGTGGAGGCTAACTACAGCTGTTATCAGTGAAGATTCCTATTTGCTGCCTTTATTTGCGAGGACTGCTGCTTTCAGCCTTATCTGTTTATTTTGGAAGGTGGGACATAACAGGACTTCTTTTGGACTAATATTAATTGTTAATTAATACTTGTGTCCCTTTTGTCCTGTGAGAGAAAGCAAAAGATTTAAGGCCAAGGAATCTCCATACTGAAGTCTTCTGCCTGAACCCCAAGACATGCACAATGATTAGAGTTGCACAAATTATAAGCTATACTGAAAATGGTGCGGTGGCCTAGAGGTGGAGCTCTAAGCCTGGGTAGAAGCAGATATTTCTCTCTCTGGGCACACTGAGAATATATCTGCCGAACAAAACTCCACATTGGTGACAGGAAGGGCATCCGGCCATTAAAACACTCTGCTTGCTCCGTTCAGTTGCCCAGACTCCACCCCGTAAGGGATTATGGGATCGTTAAAAGGATGATGATGATGATAAACTATACTGAATTGATTTTAGTGGACTTCTGGGGAAGCAATGGCATGCTGTGGATGATTCCTCAGAAAATCGGTATTTTGTGAATAAGCATATCAAACATGGCAGAGAATTTATGACTATCTTCCCCATCCCACCCCCACTCTCAGTTGTGATTTAGTGAGTATGCCCACAACATGTTTTAAAAATTATAAATATGCTTTTGGCATGATAAAGATAGCAACTCTGGCCAGGTAGCTTCATGTTTATAGAATACAGGCCTGACCTGTCTTGATTTTGTTTCCAATTCAGTTGAGAATTTATGTTTTTTTTTTAAAAAAAAAATCCTTTTATTCATCCAGAATAATCCTTGTTTGCCACCCAGGATTAGTTGTTGAGATGGGCAGCATGCAACTTGAATTTTTTTTTTTAAGTAATAATTTGCTGTTGCAAATGCTCTCTTGATTCAAGAAGTGCTCTTTTAGGAGTTTAGTTGAAGAGCTGGTGCTCTGGGAGTAGCAGACCTAAAGCAACTTTTTTTAAAAGTTCCCTCAAACCTAAAACATTTACAGAACTGCTACTTTACACAAGCCCTTTGCTTGCGTTCCTATGTGTTATGATATACTTTTTTGAAATCATTTCTGAAACATGCAGAATCTTAATTGCTTGCATATCAGAACAAAATACATTATTCTCACATGATGCATACTTTTAACCCTTTAGAGTGTAACCGCGAGAATGCAAAAAAAAAAAAAACACAACCCACCAATTTGAAAATCAATTTCAGTGGGAAAATTAATTGAGCCATACTTAAATCTGGAAGTCAAGATAAATGATTTCAGATCAATTGTCAAGTTAGTTCAGCTTCCTATGAAATGAATCTCAAATGCTTAAGATGTTAAAATCCCATTTAATAGATTAATTTACGTTATTCCTATCTAGTCTCAAAATTATTCATCGTATTTGTAGTTTGTGGTCAGAGTAGTAGCTGAAAATACATTATTTAAGAAGATACTGTAGGGAGCCCATGAGACTTGACAGAACAAGATCATTAGGCAACATGAAGTTAAACTGTTTTAATTGGAAGCAGCTGCAAGATAATGGAAATCAAATGAAACAAAATGAAATTAACAGTATACTCCGAAGAGTTCTGAATTATTTGTCCCGGGGAAGAGGTGAAAGAAAGAAAAATATGTTATTGTTGACAATCAACAAACGTGGCATTCTACTATAGCATATGTCAATCAAAAATAACTTAGTGATCTAATATGATGGCCATTACACATAAGCCATATTTTTTATGCTAAGTATCTAATAATGTTTGAACTATCAAAGGGATTTAGAAATCCTTTCTTTGCCCAGCCTAAATATTCTTCAAAATCTGAATATTTTGTCAGAGTGTTTTCAGAGTGACCATTATTGTGAGACAGCCCAGGAGCAAATTACAGCACACAGAGGCTTTGTCTTTTAACAGTGGTTTATATACAAGACAGCTATATACATAAATATATGTGTTAGGTACATGCCAGGCAATCAATCAATCTTCTTTACTCTGCACAGAGAACTACAATGGAGACAGAACACAAGGAGAGAGAGATTTGCCCTCTCATGGCCGCCCTTTATATAAACAGCTGATCCAACTTCAGTCTTAAAGCGGCAATGCCCTGCTGACTCATTCTCATAGCATCAGCATTTACAGCAGCTGGTCAGCTCTTAAATCTTCTATACCTTAACATATTTACGCAATAACTCAATGCTTAACAAATATATTATGAGGTCTACATTTTTGTCAATTCAAGCCAATATAGGCAACCAGAGGGAATTCTGGGAGTAGCAGTCTCAGGAAGATTCTTTTGGAGAGAATGCCATAAGTTTATTCTGACAAATTTATCTCACATTACATGTATTATATATAATAGAATCTAATGCATTAAGACATGATATAATAAGATAGTTGCTTTTCAAGATGCTGTAAGACCCTATATTTCTCTTTGTATTACCATCTTAAATTGACTAAATGCCTTTTAAAATCAGGTCTAGCAGGTACAGCTTTGCCAATAATCTGATCATTTAAGTATGTCATTTCACAAACCAACAGTGAAAATTTGTTTTACATAATTTACACACCACTCCTTTTAAACATCTCAAAGGACTAAATATATGATATAGAAAAAAATCTTTCATGCTGCTGAATAATTTTTTTTATCCTAATGTGAAAAATAGTACTAGTTTTAATACTCTGTGGTGCCATCGCATATCTATGGGCTACGTAGCACTACAGAAATAATTTGGTTTTTCAAAATTTGGCTTGCAACTCTATAAATTGGCCCCAGTTTGTCTCAGGATTTTCCATAGCATTGTATCTTACTCTTTCAGATTGCCTTTGCTGCCTCTTTTAATTAACTAACAGAATAGTCTCAGTGAACCATAATCTGAAACAATGAAGTCCTGGCACAGAGATGGCAACCTTTTCTTTCTAACGACAAGTCAGTGTTCATACTTCTGAATACTGCCTAAAAGAATATATCTGCCTAGCTTGGTACCCAGCCAAAATCAATGATGAATATGTCATTCTTAAAGTTTTCTCTCCACAGATGATGATGAGGAGGAGGAGGAGGAAGAGGAGGAGGAGGAAGTTTATTGAATACTGGAGAGACCAAACTTGCTTACAAGAAAGACCAAATAAAGAACAGCAGGAAAATTGTAGAAAGAGATAGAGGGGATAATTCTGGCTGCACAAGACCAAATGTTAAGAACGAATGCATACAAGGCCAGAATTGAGAAGACAGTCACAGGCAACAAGTGCTATCTTTGCAAAGACCCTTTGTTAGATGCTGCAAGAGGATCGCACAGATAGACTACAAATAATGACATGACAAGGTAGCAACAATGGTGCAATGGAATATCTGTAAGAAACGCCCATTTTCCTGCTATCAAGAAATGGTGGAACCATGAAATAGGTAAAATAATAGAAAATGAAGACACTAAAGCCCTCAGGGAATTCAAACAGACAGGCACCTGCCACATAATACTTCAAACTTAACAACCGTCCATAAGAAAGACAAAACCATCTGGACAGAGAATAGGCAGTATCTGGAGACAGCAGAATAGAATATAAAAACCACAAAATACAAAGGCCTGCAAATAGTAGTAGAATTACTGTGGCCAAAGAAAACAAAGGTAGTACCAATAGTAATAGGATCCTTAGGTGCAGTCCCAAAAGAACTGGAGCATCACATGAACTACATCAACACTGACAAAAGTTATCATCAGTCAATTGTACATTTGTACATTTTGCGATGGCACCTTTGACAGCATCAATCAATCTGTCCCAGGTCCTTGGGAAGGATTTGATAGGTGGACAAAAATGCCAAATTCAGTCTAAACTTCTGGCTGACTATGGGATGAACAATAACAATAATAACAATAATGATGATAATAATCTGCTAGCATTGTGGTATTTCTCTTGTCTAGTCTATGGACAAATCTGTTTTTCAAATTAAATCTCAGAGTGAATGGTTTACACTCAGATCTGGCACCCCAGATTTGAAGAAAATCATGCCTTTGAATCTTAAATGTCAGCATCTCCAAATCAATTCAAGTCAAATTTGGTCTGAACTGGACAGGACTAATAGATTCCCCAGAGCTATCTGTACGATTGTCCAATTCCAATTATGTTAAAAACAAGCTAAGGCTTTGTAATGAACATGGCTTTTCAAGTGCGTTGCACATCCCAATATGAATGTTGCAGTGAGGATTGATTCCTACGGCTGCATTTCTAGCAAAGTGCTTATTTGCACAGAAATTCTCACTGAGATCAAGATATCTATTTGTATGCTAGCTTGTAAAAGCTTGCCTTTTCAGAAAAGCGGAAAATCCTGAGAGAATAGAAGTTAGACATTTTCCCATAAATATTCAGTTACAGATCTCTTATGCTCGTGCATTGTTCTGCATAGAAAACAACCTTAAAAGAAATGCACTTTCTCTCCAAGGATGCCACTTTAAACAGGTTTGTATACATGTGTGCATGTAAAATTGTCTCCAAACACATAATTTTCTTTATTTTTCACTATATTCATCTACATCATCACTAGAAAGACCATTATTTTAACTGTTCTGAATTTTATTATCACTGAAGTGTCCTTATCCTGCTTTATCTTGTCTAAGACTGTCTTGCTCTCTAGGATCTCTTTTCTTTTATATTCATCTTTATTCTTGAGCTGAAGAAGCCACATTCACTTCTGCTTTATCAATTTTAAATTCAGTAAACATGCAGGCTGACTTTAATTCAGATTCTTCTCTATTTTCCCTTTCACAGCAAACTCTTCTAAGTTTTTTAAAACTTTCTGTTGAAAAAGTGGCCTCTTTGGTTGATTTCCAATTCTGTGTTTTGACACCCACTTTTAAGTCCAGTCTTGCCATTCTTATAATATACTCCCCTCCCCCCCCAAAAAAGTTAAGGAATATTGTCCCTGTGAACTATTCTGTTTCTTCAAGTTCAGTTCTAAAAGTTGTTTATTTATAATTCTGACTCATTGACTACCCCTAGTGTAATCCACACATGCTAATTGAACAGCAAAATAAAATGCTTTGTTATATTCAATAAAGCAATAATAAACCACCTTATGAAATTATCTTGTTCCCATCATGTCTGCAAAATGTATGTTTATCTATGTCCCTCAGCCTTTTCTCATGCCTATAATATCTGTTTACCTGTCATTTTTTCCTCTATAGTAGCTGCAGTTGTCTTTGTAAGATCTTAAGCAAAAGCTTGCTTGCCTAAGGATTTAGTGTAATGGTTCAGTTTGCTTTTGCATCTCACTTCTTTGGAAAAGAATGCTATGATACTTATTTCAATCTGCAAGCCATAAAGTTTGGTTTGCTATTTGCTGACATATAGATATTAACACTGAACTGCCTTTGCACTTGAAGCTTTTGTAAGTATTTCATGTCAGTCTGATTCCTTCCTATTCTGCTGCTATTTTCTTGCCTATCTAATGTCACTATCTAGTGGCAAATTCACAAATATATTCTCTCACCTCATGTTTTGGCTATCCTATAATCCCATGTATAAAAGACTTTAATGGTCACCCCATTTTAATTTTAATCTAATTGTCTCTTATTAGATTTCTTCCATTGTTCCCCCTTCCCATCCTGTTTGTGTTGGAGGCACTTTTTAAGGTGCTTCTGGGTTGAAAGGATTAGCCAGTGACATCACTGTTGCCCGGGGGACAATGGTTGGGAGCTCCTTTCATGTCCCTGTCAGGGAGTTGGAGCGAATGACGGGAACTCACCCTGCCACGCAACAGCACTCGGGTCTTGAACATAGTATTGCTAACCTCCAACCTAGCATCCTGTTCCATTGTTATTTTAAATATTCCTACTTTTTATTTATTTTCACACACACATACACACACCTGATTTTGAAGATACTTCATACCATAGTAGAATTCATAAAGTCTTGCTGAGGCGTTTCGGCCATCAGAAAAATCAGTCAAGGACAACTTGATTGAAATAAGTTATGTCTAATTTGTTTGCATAATTTGCAAAGACTTTATCTACATTTAATTCTTTTGAAATCAAATATTAAATTATAGCATTAAGTTTAAGGTTTTAAGTGGCAAAAGTGCCCTCTAATGCCTCATGTTAAGAAATCTAAATCTAGCTGTCCATTTATTAAGTTAGAAGGTGACAATATAGCCTTGAGAAATATCAAATGCCAAAACAATGGTTCAAAGCTGTTCACAAAATCAAAGCTATCAAAGGAAACCCATCTGAATGAATATCATTATATTAATATCAATAATTTGTGCATAATTGCTTTTATTATTTGCATGTTATTATGTTTTTGCAAATCATAGCCAGGGTAAGAATCTGTATTCCACTGTTGATAGTTCTAATTATGATATCACAGTCTGTTTTTATAATGCGGTAAATCTTTTCTTAAAAAAAGAAAATCAAAATTTGCAGGAACAAGAATACTGTGCCTACTTTTACATGAAACACGTTCTGCTCTTTCACTGAATTGTAGCGTATGTTCAGCCCTAATCTTAAGTTGCTCTCTTTCCCCAAAGGAACACACTGAGTAAATATTTCAGATAATTATATGTATTTGTGACTCTCTGTCTCTTGCTCTGCAGGATATAATCCCCTAAGCAGATAAAAGAAATTACATTGCACCTTTTGTAAACTATAGAAAATTACTGTGCATTCAAAAAAATCAGTTTATTACAACTATAAAACATGAACATATTTCCCCTGCCCCAACCCTCCAAATACACATTTTTGGGAACAATTCTTGCAAGGTAAAATAATACTTATAATGACAAAAACTCTCGACATAAAGTTAAAATGAGCTGAAGTTGAAATGGTTTTGTCTTCAACTGCACCCAGAAGAGTTTGTGTATAGCAGTAACTGATCACCAGCTATTTTTTCTTGTCTTAAAATTACGCATTCAACTGCATTGAGAAACTTTGCCTCAAACAGATTCAGCTACAAGTTCTAGGATTGTAAATTCAATATATGCAGAGGGCACCAAATGTGCTGTTGCTAGAAATATATATATTCCCCCCCACCTTTTTATGAGTTGCCAGAGAATAAAAGTGACAGCTGCTATAGCATTCATACTATGCTCCTGAGCTTCTTATAGGACCTCATTTGTCAGTATGGGAGCAGAGTGATGACAGGACAGGCCTCTGATCAGACCCAGTATAGCTTCTTTTCTCACATTATACATGTGGCTGATCCTTCTTTCTTACCATGGGAGTGGTGGGATTCAAAGATTTTTACCACCAGTATGGTGGGCAGGGCTTGGTGGGCACGCTTTACACACATGCACACACTTTGCATGCATGTGCGTGTGTGCCAAACACGCACTTTCCGCAGGCGCAGAGGCATTCCAACTCACGTTCTGCAAGCCTGCACTCTCCCTGCCACTTCAGCAGCTGCCACACAGAAATCTGCTGTGTCGCGCAAAGCATCTGCGCTTCAAAATCAGGGAATAAAGGTGAGTATGGCAGCCCGGGCAGGCGGGTGGGTGGGCCCAACAGCAAAGCCGTGGAGAGAACCAGTTCAGCCTCTGCTGCTCATCGGCGCTACCAGCTCAGCAGAACCGGGCCGAACTGGTAGAATACCACCACTGCCTACAACTGGGAAGGATCAACTCTCCATACTACTCTTTGTTTAGAGAATCCCTTGAATACTAATGGGGAACATGTCCCCAAAGGTGCTTTTTCAGTAGGTAACTGGACTTCCTTGTTCAACAAGAAAATCTTTCTTGTTGAACAAGAAAGTCCAGTTGCCTCCTGAAAAAACACCTTTGGGACAACCATGACCTGGATGACAGAAGCTCTGCTTTTAACGTGGAACATCTTTCTGGAAAATGAAATATTCTTAGACTAATCCAGACATTCCCACCATGACAATCATAGAAGTTGCCAGAGCTGGTACAGTTATCAAAGCTGTTGATATTGCTGAACAACAAGGACTTCCTTGGACCTCATTACTGGTATAGCCCCACAACATGGATTCCCTGGTTCATTCTTGGGGCCAGTTGCAGGTTTTTTGTTTTTTTAAAAAATTAATTCTGATAAATGCCTCCAATTGTGTTCTAATGTATTAACTTAACTGGTCCTTTCATAACGTTTTCCTTTGAGATTATTTTAGTACCTGCTGTAAGAGGAAGATTTCGACAATTGGAAAAGAAAACAGATAACACTGAGCCAGTCATGTTTGTGCATTGTGTATTGCACTTGGACTTGCTCTTGCATTTGTGGTGCAATATCATCAATAGGCGGTCCTTGACTTACGACCACAATTAGTCCAAAATTTCTGTTGCCACTCGAAACAGTTGTTAACTGAGTTTTGCCCCATTTTACGACCTTTCTTGCTATGGTTGTTAAGCGAATCACTGCAGTTGTTAAGCAAGTATCCTGGTTGTTAAGTGAATCTTTTTTTTTAGAGAAACCATTTGATGTCACCAACTTCCATTTCCACTGTGGCTTCCTGGTTATTGTAGTGTTGTTGTTTTTTAAATCAGAAGAATCAGATGCTTGGCTACGCCCGTTGTTTTGACAGAACTTCAAACTCTTGACTTATCAACACAATCAAAAGCTTTGAAATCTATACAGTCTACATACCAGAAATAAAGTTCTGTTTGATATTCCCTTTCTGTCATCTGAAAGATAGTTATTCTTCCAAGCCTTGGGGCAGGGTGAAATGAACACACACACACACACACACATATATATTCCCCTTTATAAAAATAATGAAAAGGAAAATTGGCCAATTCTTAAGAAAGCATTCATTCCCTTACATAAAAGAATGAAATGTCACTGCTATAGTATTCTATCTTTTCAATTTAGCCGGTGTTCTGTTAACCGCTCAGTTTCTTACTGTAATAGAAACATAACATTGCTTTATTCTGTGTCACAAAACACAGTGCACATCTAATAGCGAACACTGCTGAATAAGTTCATTTCTTTTTTCTCAGAACTTTAGTGAAGAAAAAAAAAATACAAGTTTGCTCTTTTGTAATTACACTGGCTGACTACTCAAATATGTGCTAGTCCATAAAACATTTAAATCAAAATTCTGCGAAAGAAAACAAAATGATTCCATTTCTAATATTTCCAGAAAAAGGAGAGAGAAATTGGAGACAACTTCTTTGCCAGATAATTAATAGGTACATTCCAAATATCAAAATTCTATAAAGCCGACTATCATTCTTGAAAGCAAGGTAATCTGAATTAAAATCCTGGCCTAGATGTTTTATATTATCTTAAAGGGGGATTTCCATAGCAGATAGTTTCCAGATTATTCAAATCAAAGAGCATTACCAGAAGATGTTTCCAGCACATATTTTTTTTTTCCCTGAGACTTTCCTCCACCCCATATTTTATCCTTATATTAAAGTAGGTTTTTTCCCCCCTCTAGGCTTGCTTCTTTCCATCAGCTTTACAGGTTGGTGAGATGAAATATTACCAGTTCTTGCGACTTTTGCTCTGCTATGTAGAGCCTTGAGTGCCAAAGTCTTTAATCAAAGAGGGGTTTTAACAGAGCCGACCACACATGATTTCCTGAAATTGTCTTCTCTATTTGTGCAAAGGGAATGAAATGTGGGATAGGCAGTCAGTCATTTCTCTTAGTGTTAGGTGGAACATCTACCTAACAATCTATCTAATGATTTATGTGGACTGTTTCCTAGTATGATTTGATTGCTTATTGTACCCTATGACTATTATTAAATGTTGCATTTTATGATTCTTGACTCTGATGAATGTATCTCTTCTTTTATGTACACTGAAGGCGTATACACCAAGACAAATTCCTTGTCTGTCCAATCACACTTGGCCAATAAATAATTCTATTCTATTCTATTCTATTCTATTCTATTCTATTCTATTCTATTCTATTCTATTCTATTCTATTCTATTCTATTCTGAGCAATGGGAGTCAAACTCAAGGCCTATGGGATCCGACCCACTGGCTGCCTAAATCTGGCCTGCGGGGCCATCCTGGAAATAGCAA
This sequence comes from Pseudonaja textilis, assembly GCF_900518735.1. Next base: position 2,969,942 of record NW_020769368.1, on the reverse strand, counting down.
ACGATTGGCCCATGGTGCTTCTGACAGCCAAAACAGGGTTTGGGGGTCATGTGTGTTTTGTGTGTGCCCCGTTTTGGCCAACAAAGTGCTTCAGGAAGTGTCCATCATGTCTCCTCCCTCCCCCACTCCCAGCCCGTGGAGGATAAATACAATGCTGATCCAGCCCTCAAAGAAATCCAGTTTGACACCCCTGATCTAGGCAGATGGACAACTGTTTTACATCTCTCACAATACCATTGGCCCAGCCTCACCTTATGGATTGGCTGAAAAATAATTGCCAAAGGAAAAGAATGGCAGGCAATTTGTAGAACGTTAATCCAATACGCATAATTTCTACACTTCAGGATCAATTCTCCATCCTTCTCTGCCCCCATGGATGCGGTGAAATAGTTAGAAGTGCATGTTGTATTTGGGGATGTTCAGGAAACAGTGTGGGGGTGGGGTGTCATAAGAAGCCAAGGTGATGTCCGTAACTACCATCTTGACTTTTTACCTTCTCCCTGTAGAAACTCCAGTGGGGGGGTTTAAGGGACAAAGACTTCTCATTTCTCCATTAGGCTGATTTTTCATATTTTCAAAGTTTAAACGTGTAACATCATCTGAATAGGAAATGTTGGTCCTTTCCATTCTAATGACATCACTAATTACTTCTTTCAGAGACCTTTAAAAGCAAGTGCAGTTCTCAAGAGTTAGGAACTTGTGTGTACCTGATTTAGAACATAGCTAATTTGCTTCTGTAACAGTACGAGAAAAAGATTTTAGAAATACATTCTCTGTATGGTATGCAATGGTTTTTTATGAACAGCAACTACTTTCACTTCTGCAAAATCAGGCCACCAAATTGTCCAGTCTCTCTGCCCAATGTAGCTCTTTTGTTGGGAAAAGATTGTAAGCAGAACTTAACATTAGCAACATGGTACATAACAAGGAGGAGGAGCAATGGCTCAGCAATTAGAGACACTGACTTTGTCAGCTGGGGTTTGAGATCTGAGCTCTGAGCAATGGGGTGAGCTCCCATTACTTGCCCCAGGCCCTGCCCACCTAGCAGTTCAAAAGCATGCAAATGCGAGTAGATTAATAGGTACCACTTCAGAGGAAAGGTAAGAGCATTCTGTACACCTTTGGCGTGCAGCCATGCTGGCCACATGACCACAGAAATTGTCTTTGGGACAATGTTGGCTCCCTTGGCCAAGAGATAAACACTGTGCTGTAGGGTTGGACACGACTGACAGGAAAACCTTTACCTTGCAAAGATAGGAGATAAAGGTTGACATGCTCATATTCTTTATGAACTCTTTTTTTAAACTTCCCACATTATTAGCTGTCACTGTTGTTAAAAGTTTTCTGTACTTATGTAGTAATAGAAGTGAGGCATTACGTTTTAGTATACTTAAGATTGTTAAAAGATTCCTTATAAAACATTTAGCCTAATTCTCTTAATCCATAGTCTGAAAAGAATAAATCCTAAAGGGAATTTTTGAGAAGAGCATGAGATAGGTAATGATGAGTTTGTAACATACTTCATTCGCTCACATTCCCAGGCCTACCCTGTTATTCCAGGGCAGCCAAGGCTAAGCAGAAGAGCTATTCGTTCCACTGATGTTTGCCTCTAGTGTTTCCTTCATTTCATATCCATCAGAGATTTGGGAGAAAGGCCAGAAGAAGGAAAATGCATTTTCCTTTCTGTAGATTGGAAAAACACAAGGACAATTAAACCTGGGCCTTCTGAAACACATTAGTGGATTATGGATCCGATAATCTCAAATTGGTACTTCATTTGAAAATACACATAACATAAGATAAACATGGATGGCTACTGGGTTTAGAGCAGCGGTATGGGCCATGCTGGCTGGGGAATTCTGGGAATTGAAGTCCACAAGTCATAAAAGGGCTACAGTTCCCCACCTTGAGTTAAGAGAACAGGGTTTAGGGCTCCTCTAGACAAGCAAGAGCTAAAGGAGAACACAAGAAGGAGTGCCACAGTGGCTGAAAGTGAAAGGCAAACAAGACTGCATGGAAGAGAGCAATGTATGAGACAGACAAATGAGGATGACAGGATGAAAGGGCAGGTGATGGAGGGGAGTGAAGAAGCTGGTTGCAGAATATGATTTATTCATTCAGGGAGCGATAATGAAAAAGATGATAGAGCAGGTGATAAACATGACAGAGCAGCTGTTATGGTTGGTATAGAGCAGATAGAAGAACAGATGATGCAGCAGATCAGAGAGTGGAGGGCAACAGAGGGAGTTGATGGAGGGTGTAAGAGGGAACACAAGAGTAAATGACGGAGGAAGCCATTGACAGGTGGATCAACAACAAATAATTGAATGAGTGATAAAATGGGAAGAAAGAGAAGTTAAGCAAGTTACATGTGAGGCAGATTACAAGTGCCTCATTGATACCTTATTGTATTTCTTAAAACCTCCTAAGATAATTTCTGAAAGCTTTAAATGTGTGCAATTTAAAACGTTTGTCATTCTATGAGGCTAGGTAGTGTTTTGTTTTAAAATGGCAATTCTGAAATCTGTGATAGAGTTCTGGGAGTTTGAAACACTCTGATATCAATTACTCCTTGTTTGGAGTCCCGGCTTCACTGTGCTTCATTAATTCTTTTGCACAAAGTCTGACCTGTTTGTTGTACACAGAATCCAGAGAGGCATTGATGGCAGAGTATGACATATATAGCGACAGACATAGAGGAAGACTATGTATGCAGTAATCTTGTGTGGGAAGTTGTTGAGTGCCACCTGTGATGGTCCTATTAGTATCAATGTGTGGGCAAATTAGGCATCTAGGTCTCTTATAGGAACCAGTTCCTATGTTACTAGTGTTCTTGTTCTAGTGTCTTTTTATTTCTTGTGAGAATCTGGATTCTGTTTGGCACAGAATTAATGGGCATGAGTTTGACATGCAGGATCAAAACAAGGATAAATTAATACCTATTATATACTTTCCTTGTTGCATTTATTCATGACACAGTTTTGGCCACTGCTTTGTCTATATCTGACACTTTTCTATTAGATTGTGTTACTTTTATTTTCTGACTCCAAGGAGCTTACGTTAGCACACTTAGCATTTTCTTACTTTGTATTTGCCCTAAACACAAAGGGCATAAGTTAGAATGTGAAACAGGTTACGGTTGTTATCAAGTCTCATTATCATAGGGTTATAATTTAAATATGGTAGAAACCATAGGCAGGTGGTTAAATACTCATCCTTTGGTGTTTATGTGAGGGAGGTTGCTGCTGGTTTGAAATTTTCTACTACACTTACCCAGGACTGCATTTTTTATAGCCCTGCAGTGATATTCATACTTTGCTAACAGATTTTTCCCCATGACCTTCAGATTGTTAGTATTTTGACAATTATCAAGCAGCATGTCTGTGCAGGTCTTGCAACTGAGATCTTCAACATAACTGATTATAATGCTGCTTTGTATTTTCTATTGCTTACTTGATTCCACTTCTTGAGTGGAAAAGCACAGAGAGTGTTGAGTTTGGAATAGGGCGATGTGGTATCAAATCCCTGATCCGTTAACAAAGCTCACTGGTAGTTGTTATGAGCAAAGGCCAGTGGTGAAATGCTATAGGTTTGGCCTGGTTCAACTGAACCGGTAGCAAAAATTGCTACTGGTTCGGTCCAGTAGCAAAGCTCTGATGATCAGCTGAGAGGAGAAAGAAGAGAAAAGCACAGGACCATTCCTCTTTTCTGTTCTTAATCCTCTCAGCTAGCAGAGCCTCAGCTAGTGATTGGAAAGCTGCATGCACATGCAAAGTGCACTATCATCAAACCAGTAGGGAAACTGGTAGAATCCCACCACTGGCAAAGACTTATCTTTCAGCCTTCCCCTGCAGAAAATAAGAATTAAAAATAAATTGCATTTGTAAATAGTATTTTTTCTTATCTATTTATTACTTCCTTCCCTGTCAGGAAAGGGTTTTCCTTCGCAATCATTGAAGTAAACAGGCATGGCATTGAGAAAATAATGACATGGTGTGATTTCAGTGGAGGGGTGGCGCTAGATTTTTATACTTTTTTTTCTATTATTCTTATGCCAGGTTTTATTCATTAATTTTGTCACAAGTATATCTCTTTTTTCTATAAGGAGTAAATAGCTCGTTTTTAAAAAAATCACAACAATGTAAGATAAAGTAGATGCATAACAATCTCCTTAATGCCCATATAAGAATATTAGCCAATATTACAAACTGTTGAACTTTTGTAATAATCATGTCACTGTTTGTAACTCGTTTCAGTGACTTAAGTTGGAGGAGCTTCAGGAATCATGGGAGACTTATTTCAGAGATAAAAAGTGCAATACCAAAAGAAAAACGTGAACAATGAAGTGAAATACTTCACACAACCATCTTTCTGCAGACAATACTGATTTTTGCCCAATGGGAATGAGGAAGGTTTTAATTGGGACCATGGGATGCATTCATCACTCCTTCTCCTGATTGGCTAATGTATGAAAATGGCTGGTTTATTTATTTTTAAGATTTACATGGCTGCCTATCATCACAAGAAATCCACCAACATGCAATACCACGATAACCCATGCTGACTGGTTCATCCCAATCCTGGACCAACGCTTAGAGGAAGAGTCAGATCTTCACAGCCTTTCATATGGATAAATTGATGACAATGATCAGTTCTGGGGCTCTCTAAGACAAATTGTAAGAGAGAAGTGACATTTTTTTTCCAGAAGTACCCTGTTTCCCTGAAAATACTGACCGTGAAAGTAAGTCCCAGCTTGATTTTTATATGTGTGTCCAATATAAGCCCTACCCCCAAAGTAAGCCCTAATTAAGATCCACCTACTTCAGAGTACATGGGTAAAATTAAGCAAGGGTGGGGAAGAGGGTGGTAGAGCTGCCCTACTACTTACCTTTGGACAGTTGTAGACAGGCCTGGTACACCCCACACCTGCCTTGCCGGCCCATTTCTTCTGCAGCCAGCAAGGCTGGCAAGGCTTCCCTAAAGGCCTCTGTAGCTGATAACAATCGATTCAGAGTTCTGTTATCGGCTGCAAAGGCCTTCAAGAAAGTCTTGCCTGCCATGGAAGTAGTTCCTGAAGGCCTCTGATAGCAAAAAGGGGGCCAGGAGTGAGGCGTGCAAGTGAGTTTAGTTAGTGAATGACATCCCCCCCAAATAAGACCTGGTGCCTTTTTGGTGGCAAAAAAATATAAGTCAGGTTCTTATTTTGGGGGAAACATGGTACTTGTTTTAGACAACCTGTTGTCCTTCCTCTTTTGGTTCTGATTTAAAAAAAATCCTTACATTAGGTAAACAAGCATGTGTTTGAGAAGTATGTGGCTAAAGTAACATCTAATTAGCATTTGATTTCCCAGTCTGGAGGAAAGCAAGACAATTGGTCCAAGTCAGGGGTCCCTAATCTCTGGGCTGCAGCCCACTATTGGACCACAGCCTTTTTGGAACTGGGCTGCTTGAGTGATGGGCTGACACACATGTGCACATGCATAGCTCAACTTGCATGACCAGTAGCCCAGCATACATGTACACAGACTTGCAGCTCAACTTGTATAAGTCAAGCAGTCTGCACACATGTGCATGCCAGCCCACCATTCACACAAGCTGAGCTGCACATGTGAGCACACATCACACAACCCAGTTTCCCCCCCCCCCCCAGCTGAGCCAGTAAGCCACAAAAGCTGGTCTAAGTGGTAGCCTTTCAATAGTTCTGTATTGGTCAGCTTACGGAGCCTTCTGGATGTTACCTGGCAGCTACAAAGCTGTCTTCTTATTTATATAGAAGCAAACAGGCCAGAAATCAAACTCTTCCAACATCTGGTTTGAATCTCTTATCTGATACCCAAGATTGCAGCTGCACACACTAATGCCATAGTTCAAGTCTACTGGCAATAGCCAGTTATTAGAATGAATGATAAATGGAGCCTGCTTGAAGCAATTTGTCTTTAAATGAAAAATAAAGTATAAATAAGCCTACTTTCAATGTTGTATTTGCTTAAAATCTCTCTTAGATCCAGTGTTTAAGGGCTTAATAAAAAATTAAAAGCTATTACTTCTTGGATTTATATGAGCTCATTGGTACCTTGAGCTGAAAATGTCTAATTAATTTAATGTGATGGGAAATCTCTTAATGATATTTTGGCCAATAGCTGATGGAGCAGCAGATTTGTCAAATTCCTAAGCAGTCAAGAAATAATGTGCTTTTATGAAAGGGACACATAGGTTCCCTAGGATGCCAGAATTCCAATACAGGTTGAATATATTGCTTTGAGTTAAGGGATTCAGCTGACATTTAAGAGATTTTGCATGGAAGGAAAGAGCTCTTCAGAAATGTTAATATTCTGAAGGGCAGCTCATCTCATCTAATTAAACATTTAGGATTTATATTAGTTGTACTTTGCTTGGGATTACTATTGTTGAACTAGGCACTTCTAGAAACTCAAAAACAGTTCTACCCAGTTCCTGCTTGGTAGAAATGCTCAATTTTTCATTACATATTTACTGCCTTTGAACAGAATGTTCATGGAACTTTCTAATTCTGGTTCTCCTGCTGTGAATCCATTGTCATTAAAAAAAAAACTTGTGGAAGAGCAATCTATGTTAAAACATCTTGCTATACTATTCATTTAGAACTGTCTGCAAGCCAGGATTAGCATCCTGGTGCAAGGAAGCCCTCATTCTGTAGACATGCCATTTATGTATTATTTCTAAGTGGTCTTTTATCACAAATGCTACACCCCTTTAGCTATAACTCTTTACTATAGCACAGGGATCCACAAACTTGGCAACTTTAAGACTTGTGGACTTCAACTCCCAGAATTTCCCAGCCAGCATTCTGGGAGTTGAAGTCAACAAATCTTAAAGTTGCCAAGTTTGGAGACCTCTGCTATAGTAGACTATTTAAATATAATACTCTTCATGTTCTATTCCTCTTTCCTCCCACTTTCCTTGCTCTTCTTCTTAGGATTCATAGTGTTGACCTGCACAGTATGTAGAAATAGAAACACATCAGTAGTGGGGACTTGTCTCGTTGTGCATTGAAGGGATGAGGCTTAACAGGGATAAGTAAGACAATAGTTGGTCTCCTCTTTGTTTGATTTTCCATCTTCTTGGCTACCCAACTTTAAGAAGAATTTAGATATGGACTGGTAATAAGAATTAAAGACAGGTTGGTAAAAATTGGCTATGCATTTGGTGGCCAGGAAAAATCTTAATCTCTCTAAATTGGCTTGATCATGTGAATTTTGAACAGCACTACTTGGAAATGGACATTCCTTCTCATTCTTTTCAATAGGATAATGGAAGAAAAAGAGGTTGCTACTTATTCAGAAACAATACTCATCAGGGAAAGATTAATACTTGGATTCTCTTCTTTCTAAAGGAAAACTGTTCAACTATTTACAAAGTGTACACTACTATTACTGTTAATCTTCTCATCACTCCTTATCACCCATCCCCTCCCACTTGTGATTGTAGGACTGTAACTTTGTTGCTTGTATCCGTACGATTTATACTGACTTTTTCCTAGTATGATTTGATTGTTGATTGTACCCTATGACTATCATTCAGTGTTGTACGTGATGATTCTTGATTCTTAACGAATGTACCTTTTCTTTATGTATACGGAGAGTATTTACACCAAGACAAATTCTTGTGTGTTCAAACACACTTGGCCAATAAAGTATTCTATTCTATTCTATTCTATTCTATTCTATTCTATTCTATTCTA
>NW_020769368.1:2951008-2962212 GCF_900518735.1 Pseudonaja textilis | reverse complement strand
TATTCTATTCTATTCTATTCTATTCTATTCTATTCTATTCTATTCTATTCTATTCTATTCTATTCTATTCTACTCTACTCTACTCTACTCTACTCTACTCTATAATGACAAGAACCACATTTTTCAAATATTAGACCATTCTTAGTACTGTCTGAAGCCTTCTAGACACACCAAACTAAAACACTGGTATTACAAATTGCAACAGCAATAGCAGCTAGACTTATATACTGACCCATAGGGCTTTACAGTACTTTCTGAGCAGTTTATAATCTCAGCGTATTGCTCCTAACAATCTGGGTCCTCATTTTTACCAACTCAGAAGTTTGGAAGACTGAATCAACTTTGAGACCTGTCAGGATTGAACTTCTGGTCATGGGCAGAGTTAGTATGCAATATTGAATTCTAACCATTGCACATCTCTTTGGCCTTCCTGAGCAAAAAGTTTTGTACCCTTTTCCACCACTCTTTGCAACTTATAAAGTGACTTTCTTTTTTTTAAGGTTCTGGTCAACCTTAAAATTGGTGTTTCATATTGATTAAAGTATTTGCTAAATACTGTAATAGCGTTTTGTAGATCCTTCTTTCTAGCGTGCAAGAGAGAAGAGTAACAGTGACACCACTGTTTTTGCCATTCAAGCTCCTCCTCCCACCATTATAAAAAAGATGTTGAGGCTCTAGAAAAAGTGCAGAGAAGAGCAACCAGGATGATTAGGGGACTGGAGGCTAAAACATACAAGGAACGGTTGCAGGAACTCGGCTTGGCTAATCTAGTGAAGAGAAGGACCAGGGAAGACATGATAGCAGTCTTCCAATATTTGAGGGGCTGCCACAGGGAGGAAGGGGTCAAGCTATTTTCTAAAGCTCCTGTAGGCCAGATAAGGAATAATGGATGGAAACTGAACAAGGAGAGATTTAACCTGGAAACAAGGAGAAACTTTCTGACAGTGAGAACAATCAACCAGTGGAACAGATTGCCCTTGGAAGTTGTCGGAGTGCCATCAGTTGAGACTTTCAAGAAGAGATTGGACTGCCATTTGTCAGAAATGGTGTAGGGTCTCCCGCTTGGGAAGGGGGTTGAACTAGATGACCTATAAGGTCTCTTCCAACTCTGATGATCTGTATCTGTATCTATCATCACCTGATCACCATCATTATCTTCTTCATCACTGCCACATTATTCCTTTCTTTCTATGCTGCTGTGTGACACAATAAAATACCTATGTATGAATGACAAAGGATAGCCACAAAAGCTATAAGTAAATGAAAATGACTTTTTCAGAGTTCAATTCATTTTAATTAGTGTAATTAATCTGACAGTCTACTAATTTGATATTACATAATGCTCACTATCGATATTATAAAAATATTGAATTTGTTTGTGCAGACATTAATTTAATAGCATATTACGGATATTTTAATTTAAGAAATAAATAAAGGAAGTTGCTTCTTGCAGAATCTTTCCAGTAGATGAACCTCCATGCCAAATATTGTCTTTGTACATTATAAACAATTAATTTAAGAATACAGAAATTAAATTATCAGTTGATGTCATTCAAGATTGTTATGTCCCTGGAACTTAAAGAAGTTCCCACCCAGGTCCGTTCGCGCTGCGGGGGCGGTTGCCCCCTCTCATTGGTTGGTTCTCCCCAGCAGCCAGCTATAAAAGCAGGCTGCGGGGTCCGACCAGTTGCTGATCGCTGCGAGCCAGTTCCAGGCTTGGCAAGCACGTTCAGTCCTTTATTATTCTAATAAAGTATTTGTTGCATCCATGCCCTGGTTCAGCCTCTCATTTCCCAAACTTAACACTGGCGACGAGGGTGGGATGGCTACCAGAGGCACAATGCAACCGCTGAATCACTAGCCGCTGATCCGTAGCCAGAGAGAACGATCAGCAGGCGATAAGAGCAAACGCTGATCCGCAGCCAGAGAGAGCGGTCAGCAGGCAACGAGAGCGAACGCTGATCCGCAGCCAGAGAAAGCGGTCAGCAAGCAGCAAGAGTGAGAAGCGTCTGTAGCCGCTAGTTAGCCAAGCTACAGGGAAAGTGAAGCGCTGCGAGCCGCAGCCGCTCGTTTCTTTAGGCACGAAATTCAAACGGCTGTCATTTGAATTTCCGCCCTAGAAGTACAGCGCGGTGCTGTATTACAAGTCACTGACGCCCACGCAGGCGCGAATTTCAAAACGCTGCCAACGACCGTTGCAGCCTAACCTCGTGTTAACCCAGAGAGAGAGAGAGAGTTGTGAAAAACCTCTCCAGAGCTGAAGTCACTTGCCTGCCACGGGCACAAAAACCTTCCTTGCTGCTGCCCCAGAGAGATTTTCTCAACAGATTATTCCAACCTGATTTCTTTTTCATCATGAACTCCAACCCGGTTTTCCCAGCGTTCAAGCCGGATGAGGAGAAATGGGAGTCATACAAGAATCGCTTTAACCATTACATCGACGCAATTGGGTTGGCTGATGCAGGGGAGCACCGGAAAAAATCATATTTCCTGATCTACTGTGGAGCCATCGTCTTTGATACTGCCACAGCACTCGTGGCTCCACGTGAGTTAAAAAACGTTCCCTGGACAGAACTGTTAGAAATCCTTACTAACCACTATTCTCCTAGACCCTCACAGATTGCCAGGCGGTTCACTTTCCGAATGAGGAAGCAATCAGACAAAGAGACCATCAACCAGTACATGGCTGCCCTCAGAACTTCAGCTCTCCATTGTGGGTTTGGGACCTACCTGGAGGACATGCTCCTCGACCAGCTAGTCTGCGGAGTCAAGGACCTTCACCTCCAAAGGCGCCTACTCGCTAAGAAGGACCTCAACCTCGCGCAAGCCGTCGAGGAAGCCCTGGCAGCAGAGCTGGCAGCACACTCAGCCACCGAAATCCAAGGTCCTGCTTCCAAGCAAAGTGCAGTTTCAGTCCACTCCTAGTGATGAAAACGACATCCACCGCCTCACCAACGCCAGGCATCCGCAGGTAGGAGCCAAGCAAGAAAACATCGGTCCACCCAAGCACATCACCCTGTGCCTATCCTGTGGTGGATCTCACCTGAGGACCACCTGCAAATTCAAGGGAGCCACTTGCAACATTTGCCACAAAAAGGGGCACATCGCTAGAGTCTGCCAGGCCACTCACAACTCGGCACAAAGGCACCCCTCCTTTTCACATTCAGGACCCCAAAGGCAAGTATTGAACTGTCGCACTCGCCACCATGCTAAGCACGCTTGCCATGCCATTAGTAAAATTTCTCTCTCTGTTTTGTTAGAAGGTAGACCTTGTCGCATGGAGGTTGACACGGGGTCAGCGCTCTCAATTATCTCTTGGAGCACCATCAAGAGACTACAGCCCAATCTATCCAGAAACCGGCTCCAGAAGTGCCAGTTTAGCCTGAAGGGCTACCAGGGGAAGGACATTCCTGTGATCGGCAGAGGCAAGTTTCTTGTCAATTTTAAAACTTTCAAAGGCCACCTACCTCTAGTGGTAGTTAACGGCAACCTCCCCACACTCTTGGGGCTTGATTGGTTCCCCCATCTCGGCCTAGGGTTAACAGGAGTCCATGCTGTCTCAACCTCAGACACTGACTCCTTATTCGCTGACTACTCAGACGTATTCAGCAATGAACTGGGGTGTTATAATGGTACCCCTATCTCATTCTCAGTCGACCCCCAAGCAGTCCCAATCAGGCTAAAACCTCGTAGAGTTCCATTCGCTATTCGGCCTAAATTAGATGCAGAACTGGATAAATTATTAAAACAAGGGGTCATTGAGCCAACAGATTTCGCCAAATGGAAGACGCCCATTGTCACACCCCTCAAAAAAGATGGTAGCCTGAGAATTTGCTCGGACTACAAAACCACAATTAATAAATTTTTGCAAGTTAGCGCTTACCCAGTGCCCGTCATTCAGCACTTATTACACACTTTTGAACCTGGCAGCATTTTTGCCAAATTGGACATGTCTCAAGCGTATCAACAGTTCCCTGTTGACAACCAAACAGCGGAACTCCAGACCATTGTCACCCACAGGGGTGCTTTCTGGTGCAAGCATCTCCAATTTGGCGTAAGTGTTGCCCCAGGCATTTTTCAATCCCTCATGGAGCGGATTTTGCAGGGCCTCCCTGGTGTAGTACCCTACTTCGACGACATCTTAGTCTCGGCCAGGGACAGACCCCAACTCTTCCAGAGAGTTCGAGCAGTGTTAGAGAGGTTCAGACAGCATGGCCTCAAATTAAAAAAAGAAAAATGTGCCATTGCCACTAGACAGGTGGACTTTCTGGGTTATAAAATTGACGCCTCAGGCATTCACCCCCTGGAGTCCAAGGTTAAGGCAATTCACGAGGCACCCACTCCAACCTCCAAAGCGGAACTACAGGCCTTTTGGGGCTCTTGAATTTTTACGCATCGTTCCTGCCCCATAAAGCATCTGTGGCGGAACCCCTGCACAGACTTTTGGATAAAAAATCGGCTTGGCATTGGGGTCACAAGGAAGACTCCGCTTTTCGCGCAGTCAAATCACTACTCACGTCGGAGGCGGTCCTTATTCAGTTTGACCCCAACCTTCCATTAGTGCTAGCAGCGGACGCATCCCCTTTTGGAATTGGGGCAGTGTTAAGCCACAGGCTCCCCAATGGCTCCGAGGCCCCCATCGCTTTTTTTTCCAGGACGCTCTCTGCAACAGAGCGCAACTATAGCCAAATCAATAAGGAAGCTTTAGCAGCTGTCGCAGCTGTGAAGAAATTCCATGAATTTCTTTTTGGCCACTTTTTCGAGCTGGTCACGGATCATAAGCCTCTCCTGGGCCTACTCGCAGGTGACAAACAGACCCCTCAAGTCCTGTCTCCTAGAATGACGAGGTGGACTCTTTTCCTAGCGGCATACTCGTATAGACTCATACACCGTCCAGGTAAAACATTGTCTCACGCAGATGCCCTCAGCCGATGCCCCCTGCCGGCTCCAGCTGAGGATCCTGCCCCGGTCCACGCTATTTTTGAGGTCAACCAACTGGACCTCCCCATCACTGCCCTAGACATTGCTGTCAAATCCAAGGCAGACAAAACGATCGCCCAGGTACTGGACTGGGTGAGGAGGGGGTTGCCGGGCAGTGATGTTGAAACCAAATTCACGCCTTTTAAGACCCGCCTACAGGAGTTATCCAGTTTGCAGGGATGTTTGCTGTGGGGCACACGAGTGGTCATCCCGACCTCACTGCGTACCCGAGTTCTAGAGGTGCTGCACGAGGGCCACCCTGGCATCGTCAGGATGAAGGCATTAGTGCGAAGCTACGTATGGTGGCCGGGCCTCGACGATGACATCATCAGATGGGTAAGCTCCTGCCATCCCTGCCAGGAATCCCGTCCATCCCCTCCAATTGCCACACCCACCAAGTGGGAAAGCGCCAGCGCACCTTGGTCCAGGATCCACATCGACCTAGCGGGCCCAATGCCCGGCAAAATGTTCCTGGTGGTCGTGGACTCTTACTCTAAATGGATTGACGTAGCACAACTATCCACAACCACCACGCAAGCGGTTACCAAGGTATTAACTCGCCTGTTCGTAACACACGGGCTTCCAGACTCAATTGTTTCCGACAACGGCCCCCAGTTCGCATAGGCCGAGTTCAGTCGCTTCGCTGCCAACCTGGGCATCCGCCACATCTTCACGGCTCCCTTTCATCCTGCCAGTAACGGATTGGCAGAAGGAGCCGTTAGGACCACCAAAGAAGCCCTAGCTAGGTTCAGCAAGGAAGACTGGCACCACAGACTCTCCCGTTTCTTGCTGAGCCAGCACTCAACCCCGTGCACAGTCACTAATAAGTCCCCGGCTGAACTCCTGATGGGTAGACGCCTGCGGACTGTATTGGACAGGCTTCACCCACATTACTGCCCTGACTCTCCCCTCGCTTCCACGTCGGGGGTTAGGCATTTTGTCTTACAGGAACCCGTGTTCGCGAGGAACTTCGCTGGAGACCCTCTGTGGATCCCGGGCGAGATCGTGGCCATCACCGGGCCCAGGTCGTATCGAGTCAGACTGGAGGATGGCCGGGTCTGGAGAAGGCACCTGGATCAGCTGCGGAGACGCCAAGGCACTCCCGTCAGCAGTGACTCATGGGTGCAGACCGGTGCAAGGCTTCAGCATCAACCCCACATCAGCACCAATCCCGGGGACCAATTAATGCCTGCAGCCGAGTCAGAGAGCTCGAACACGAATCGTGACCACCAGATGGCCAACCAGTCCGAACCAGCCAACGAAAGCACATCCCCAGTAACCAGCCCTACGAGTCCCGAACCGGCGCTGACCGAGGAACACGCTCGTGACATCCCACTGGTCCAACCTTCCCTTGCAGACTCTGAACTACCAGACAACTCCCCAGAGTTGCGCCGTTCTGGGCGCCAGCACAAGCCTCCCGCGTATCTTAAAGACTATGCGTGTTCGCATCTGGGGGGAAGGGGTGTTATGTCCCTAGAACTTAAAGAAGTTCCCACCCAGGTCCGTTCGCGCTGCGGGGGCGGTTGCCCCCTCTCATTGGTTGGTTCTCCCCAGCAGCCAGCTATAAAAGCAGGCTGCGGGGTCCGACCAGTTGCTGATCGCTGCGAGCCAGTTCCAGGCTTGGCAAGCACGTTCAGTCCTTTATTATTCTAATAAAGTATTTGTTGCATCCATGCCCTGGTTCAGCCTCTCATTTCCCAAACTTAACAAAGATCTTTTTTATTCTAATATCAAAAATGTGATAAAGTAAACTGATGAAGATATCATTTAATTTAACATTTCAGTGTTGAGACTGTCTGCCTACACAATGAGTTTGGGCAGCTTACAATTAAAAGAGAATTAAAAAGAGACATATATCAAACAAAGAGAATATAACTGACCAGAAGAATGATTTTTTAACATAAAAAGACTCAAAAACATCCCAGATCAAAAGGGTTTGATTATCACCCTAATCCAAGACCTGAGAGAACAACCAGGTTATAAACAAAATTGAAAAATAAGTAAAATGGATGCTGTACAGATCTCTGGGGAGGACATAATTCCAGAATGCAGGAGCCATTACTGATATAATTAAATTACGATGTTTTTTGGAGTAATATATTGGGGATCCCAACCTTTTGGGAAACATATTGGCAAATAATGTGATTGCTTTGATGGGTATAGTCAATCACTGAACACCAATACCCTGAAGGCAAATGGATACAGTTGGTCCCCATGTTCCACTCAAATATTTGTGTTCACATTGGATCCTTTTTATGATTGTCAGTTGTCTGGGCAAATAGCTGCAGTCCGCTATTATTTTTGTTTTGTAAGAATGCCTCTGGGGCCCCGGAAGCATTTTTAGAAATAATAATGTATGTTTGCAGATGGTACTTTGTTTTGCGGTATGTTAGCTACATGTACATTATTTCTCTTCAGCTTCTCCCTTTGAGAGAAAGTGTGAGTGAGTTAATACAGAGGAAGTCAACGTGAGTGGCGCAATGGCCCCCAAATGATTCAGAGTTTTCTTTTTATCCACAAAAACATGTCAAAATAGCTCTCACTGTTTCACTTCTTTGTGATGGCTGCTGAAATAGAGAAGGGACTTGTCTCAAATGTACTTCCAAATAACCTCCATTTAAATAAATATATGTTATAGAAAGCCATTGCTTGAAAGAACCTGAATTTTCTGAACTTTACATTTTCAGAAAAAAAAAGCTAAAAATATATTCATGGGGATTCAAGCAAATGCACACATTAATATGAAAAAGGGTAGAATACATTTGAAACTGTGAACCATATGAAATTAACATGTAATGGATGCTGACTATTTGTCATCCCAACCATTTCCACTATTGCTATCACAAAGTAGTTAAGGAAATATATTCATTTTTCAAAGCTTCCCATAAAATCTTCAGAGAATTCTTCTGTCTCATCCTTTTCCCTTCAAAAAGCCACCACAGACATCTATTAAAAAATAATAATTGTTTAGGTAGTGATGACGAAACTGCTGATCTAGAAACCAGGAGATGGGTCCAAGTCCTGCCTTAGGCATGAAAGCCAGCTGCATGTCTTTGGGCCAGTCACACTCTCTGTCAGTTCAACCACCTCACAGGGGTGTTGTGAGGAAAATAGGAGGAAGTTGTTTAGGTATGTTCACCACCTTGGGTTACTTATAAAGTATTAAAGGCAGAATAAAAAAAAGTTTACATTTTTCAATCCTTTAAAAAGTTGAGACTGTCTCTCTTTGTGTCTCTGTCTCTCTCTGTCTCTCTCTCTCTCACCACACACAGTGAGAGTTTGATATTTTAAAATTTTCCACAATTCCAAAGAAGTTTACATATTTAATAAAGGCACAAATACAAATCTTTATCTGCAGTAATAAATTGGATGATATTTTACAGAACACAAGAAAAGAGTTTCTCTATGCACAGTTCTTATCAAATTGATACACTTTTGAAAACATAATAGGAATTTTTTAAAGTTAATCTTACAGTACAGGCATAGTTTCTTTCCTAAGAAGAAATTTTGGTCTTTTCTTTTGAACTATGTTCTATTTTCGAATGTACAAAGAATACATGTGTGGATCAATGGAAAGCTAATCTGTTTTAATTAAGTAGCTTTTTTAACCTATTATTTTAATACATGTTTGGGCTCTTTTCAAAAGCAGGAAATTGGCATCCTCTATACTTTATAAGATTGGGGACATGGGGACATCCTTTGCTACAGTACAGACTATAGTAAGCTTAGATTTGCTGATAAGTCTGTGAATAATCCACCTATGTGAAGCTGAAATGAACATTTTGAAAATGATGGAAAACGGTGGAAAACTGTCTTGGTCGCCCTGAATGCTCATCATTCACACCAGGTAACAAGCAATCATTGCTAGAGCAAGAGGAGAATGCATTTCAAGAAATTTAAGCCCAAAAGCAAACAAAATGAAACCTGGAGAACAATGCATCTGGAACGTGTCTGGAGTTTCTCCAAGCTTCTAATTAGGGTTGCATTGTCACGGAAAGGAGGAAAAGCGCTGTTGCATTTTGAGGAGGTAAGGAGAAGCATTATGATACTCTTCTCTGATTCCAATGGCAGATGTGCTCAAGTCCTGCAGAACTGGCATCTGGTTCCCCTGCTGTGCTATGGATGGGTGTTGCAATCAGGCTTCCCTGGAGAGGAATTTGCAGTCACGGCCAGCAAACAGCCGACAGAAGTATATATTCAAGGTCACTTAACACATGGTATTTACACACTTCGCCTCTCCCCTCCCAATAACCGTATTGTGATATTCAGAACAGATGCCGTCTGACAGATACATTAACTTGTCTGGTATTGGGTATCTGTGGGTCCATGCTTTTCATGAGCTTGTTTTACAAAAAACTTAGCACACTCTGGAGACTCTTATTGAGTGAAATAAATAATAGAGGTGTCAGTTTAATACAGATTTCTATATATTTATCCATACACACTGTCCTGATGCTAAAAAAAATAGGTCAGATGACAACTTCTGACCATTTTAACATATGATGAGATTTACAATGTAAACAAATCCAAACAAAAGAGAAAAGTATATATCAACA
Source organism: Pseudonaja textilis (assembly GCF_900518735.1). The sequence goes on along the minus strand of NW_020769368.1, from coordinate 2,952,676 downwards.
TTCATATTATGGAATATGTGTGTGTGTGTGTGTGTGTGTGTGTGTGTGTGTGTACTGTGTTGCTCTGAAAACATGACCCACCCCAATAATAAGCCCAACCCTAATTTTTTGTGGGTGGGCCTAATATTACCTCTACCCTGAAAATACGCTTGGATGGGTGTGGCCAGCACAAGTGGCGGCAAGGGCGTGGGGCAACTGTCCAGCTGCAGCTACAGATCGCTGGCCCCTTGGGGCAGCACAAATACTGCTTTTGCCTTTCTCTTTCTAAGTGCAGAGCTTCTGCTTGTTGGGCCGCTGAAGCTGGCAGCTCCATGGCCAGCTGCTTTGCTTTTTCCATCTTTTGGGGAGGCTCGTGGGAGGCTTTTGGGTAAAGGGGAGGAAAATGGGGAGGGGGGATTTTCCTTCCTGCCATCTATTCCTCAAGCTCAGCACAGACTGAGGGAAGGATGGCAGGCAGGAAAATTCCCCTTTTCCATTTTCTTCCCATTCACCAAAAAGTCTCCATTCCGAACATTGAAGGTTCAGAATGGAGGTGGCAGTGCATCTTTCCTGCTGCACCTCAAAAAAAAAAAAAAAGACTGCCTTGAAAATAAGCCCAAGTGCTTATTTTTAAGTCTAAAACAAAATAAAACTCAGTCTTACATATATAGCCTGGGAAACTGTCCCTTTGTGAGTCAACAAGACAGAGGGATACAATCAAAATCAAATGAGGTACTAATACCACTCTATAAAGCCTTAGTAAGACCACACCTGGAGTATTGCATCTAGTTTTGCTCACTATACTATAAAAAAAATGTTGAGACTCTAGAAAAAGTACAGAGAAGAGCAATCAGGATGATTAGAGGACTGGAGACTAAAACATATGAAGAACAGTTACAGGAACTGGGCATGGCTAGTCTAGTGAAGAGAAGGACCAGGAGAGACATGAGAGCAGTCTTGCAATATTTGAGGCGTTGCCACAGGGGGTCAAGCTATTTTCTAAAGCTCCTGTAGGCCAGACAAGGAACAATGGATGGAAACTGAACAAGGAGAGATTTAATCTGGAAATAAGGAGAAACTTTCTGACAGTGAGAATAATCAACCAATGGATCAGCTTGCCCTCAGAAGTTGTCTCATCACTTGAGATTTTCAAGAAGAGATTGGACTGCCATTTGTCAGAAATGGTGTAGGGTCTCCTGCTTGGGCAGGGGGAGATGGACTAGATGACCTACAAGGTCCCTTCCAACTCTGATTATCTGTTACTTTTTATTTGATTACCACCATCTTATCAGGTGCTTAGGAGCTGAGGACTTGGCAGCACCTGCAAACAGCCAGTGACTTAATAGCTGGCCACCAACAATCCAACCAAGCAATAAGAAGCCACACCCAACCAGGCATGACATAAATACAACACATAGAATAGCCAAAAGTAAACATCCTGGTGAGAGAGAAGTTCCCTGAGGATGGGCACCAGCATGGGTCCAAAAGTTCAGAGGACTAAACCTCTGGTCCCGGGGACTGAACCAGATTGAATCCAGAAAAATGTCTCTGTGGTGTGTTGTCCTAATGAAAATCTCCATTTTGTGGGAGCCAATATTATTGTTATAGTTCTCCCTATTACAAATAACATTAGATGAGCAGATATTATTATTATTATTATTATTATTATTATTATTATTATTATTATTA